>VOQJ01015258.1:0-13102 GCA_015052665.1 Apistogramma diplotaenia
CCGATGGAGTAGTCCGTGGGGTCTGGGTAGATCAGCACAGCAGAGGCGTTCATTCTGGCTGCATTGGCTACCTGTAAACAAAGAAGATTATTTGCATAAAGCAATGATCATGCAAAAAGGAGAGACCCATTTTCACTAAACTGGTATTAATGGTATTCTCTAAAGATTTAGAAAAGACCCCGTTTGTCTACCCAGTCACATTCACAGGGTGAAAGAAGTCTGAATCTCTCAGCAGCTGCAGGTTAATTCATATCAGTCAGCTGCTGCACATTAAGCCTGTCGAAGGTTGCAAAATGCTCATTCGTGAATACTGCCATCTTCATTTATCTGAGTTTAAACGTGTCCATGTCATGAGTGTGTCTCTGTGCCATTTACCAAAACAGAGACTCCTGAATTTATGCACAAAATATTCATCAAGCTTTCATTCAGAATTACCACCACAGACTCACTCAGGAAAGAGGCTGAAGAAAAGTGCAGAGGACACAAGACTTCACACACAAAAAATTTACACTGGACTAAAACAACAGGACACAGTTTGCAGACATAACACATTTGCATGGAATTTAAAACATATAGCCAGAGACCCATGAGTAACACCAATCCCATTTAAATAGTACAGTAATACAAAGTTTCCATCTTTTTAAGCCTCTCACCTTCTCAGCAAAGCTGATCCTTCCAGCTCTGACCAGCATGACTCTGCCGTTCATGTTGATGTTGATGTTCTTCAGCTGTCTGAAGTCACTTTCCTGCCCGTAACGTGCATACAGCACTGCACCCTGGACCCATCACAAAGACAAATATCACTGCATTGTTTCCTGTCCATTTCGTATAATCTCTCTCTGAATTCAGACTTTTGATTACCGTTGCTGTTCCGCTGGCACTGTAGGACAGGAACCCCGTTGTACGCTCCTCTGACCCGTTCTTGAAAACGATCCTGTTGTATCCAGAAGCTGGGGGGTCCTGAACCTTCACAAAGTGCTCATCAGTCCAGGTCTTCATGCCGTACTCTTTAAACCTCTTGAGCACCTTGTTTCCCAGATCTTCGTCACCAGGAGAACCAGCCTGGTGGCTGCTGCTGGTGAACTCACTGTGACAGAACACAGGAACAAGAACGTGGAGGCCAAAAATCCCACAACAGGTTACTCACTTTTTCATGTAACAGAATGTGTGCAGGACTGCAGTGCGTGATGCTTCACCTGAGCGCCGTGTCCATACTGGATGCAATCAGTTTCTGACCAAGGAGCTTTTTCACATCGTCCCAGTCCATGAGGGGGGCGGCACCGGTCTCATGGCCAACAACAACAACAACATCTTCAGAACTGAGAGTAGAGAGTGCGCAGCTGGGAGCCAAATCCTTATTCCGATGAACCAGGTAGCCGATCAAGTAGCCTGAAAGCAGCAGTGATGTCGATTGAGATGACAGTTAATGAGGAAAGAACAGACTAATGAACTGGTACGTGCCAAACCCCTACTGAAGTCTGTTACTGTTAGCAGCGAGGTAAAACAGCTTTGTGGCCACACAAAACACGGGGCCCTGAGGAACCACTCAAGTCATTGTGCGCTAAATAAAAAAAAACATTTTCCCCCTCTTACCGATGATGAAGATGAAGAAGATGGCAACCGCCATGAAGCACAGGTTCTTGGGTGTACGTCCCAACTTTTCAGTCACGTATGATTTGCGGTTCGAGTTGTGATTGAGGTGGTCTCCGACACCATTTCCCCCAGCCTCCTCATCTACGTCGGACGACAGCTTCATTTCCACATGGCTGTTGTCACCTTCCATGTTTTGAGTCAGGTTGAATCGCGTGTAGGAATGTGGTTCCCCATTAAACTAACAAAACACACACGCAAAGTCAGGGAAAGACGTTCTGCCTGTATGCGTTACTAAAATAAAAACATGTCAGAGGTGGAAATGATAACAGCCTCTTCAAAGCTTGTTACTGCAGGGTAATGCTGGTTAAATACTTACAATTTTGGATATTGTTGACCTTGCTTGGTCCATTGCTGCTTCTCAGAATTCTAAAAAGGAAGCAAGAAAAAAAATACATGAGTTACACATTGCCGTGTTGGGAGCACGACAACCAGATTTCAGGCTATAAAAGCTGAGAAATTAACCCTCTAAAGAAACTTCAGGTGGCGCCTTGAACTTCTGTTTATGTTTAAACTTCAGTTCCTGTACAATGCAGGCAGTGTGTTACTGTTTTACTTATGTGTAGTACAGAGAACATATCCCATCTCTTGTCTCAACATCTACAGTCCAACCAGTAAAGCAGTGCCGTTTCCAGGCACAAAAAGCCCAGTGTCCTGCACAGGTCAGACCACCTCCTCTCTCCCTGTGAACTCCATCAGCTGAATACAACACCACCGATTTCCCACCAACTTGATCCGATAATATTCCAAACAAAGCACGGTTTCACTCCAACAGAGACAGCGAGACCTGAAACGCGAGTACCCTGCACGCATTCTTAAATACTTGCATTCACAGCAAGTTGAAGGAGGCAGGCATGAGACTGTCCTCCGAGGGGCCTGTTCTCCGAGAATGAGTACATTTCGTCACACAGTAATGTTTTAATAGCTGAACAACAATCTGCATTATCAGAACTGCCATTTCTGTTACACACACGAAGGTATAAGCGAGATATGGTTACAATATGGATTTTATGATCTGAACTGTTTTGAATGACTCACTGATATTTAACACCTCCATACTTGCTGCAGTTTTTCTAGCTTACAGATGACTCAGGTTTTTAATCTCCAGATTCACAGGATTGAGCAGTTTCATCGCCATCAGACACTGCCTGAGGCCAGAACACACGTTTGTGTCTTGGAGTGATTTACAAGGCAGGAAAAAAAAAAAAAGTTCAACCGTTTCAAAATCCAACTGTCTTCGCAGGAAACCGGCGCAGAACAGAAGTGAAACAATACTTCCATTTCAGAAGAAATTACCCAACAAGCAGCGCTGCTACACAAAGGTGTTCGTTATTCAACTACGGAAATAAAGCCAACAAAGCAGCCAAGACTTAAATACAAACAAAGGCATAGTGAGCTTGTCTATAGTGCTCATAACGTGCTGTGCACCCAAATATCAGGGGAAAGCCACAAAATCACCTTTAGGACCAATTTGCAACTAATGGTGGGAGACTCAGATGTCTAACTGGACATTGCGTGCAGAAGGTCTGTGTGGGCAAATGCTGAGGGGACACAAACAGGCAGGCCGGCCCGGTCTAATTTGCAGCACAAGAGCACGACCTTAATAGACTCCGGTGGCAAGCTTCCAAGACAGAATAGATAAAAAGACTCACAGTGTACTTTAAGTGTAATTTCCATAAAGCAAGTAGGGACACAGCCAAGCAGGAACCTGGCCTCAAAAGTGAGGAAGCACTTTGGCTATTCTCAGTTTTATGATGTAGAGCTAACTTTAGAGCACGGCTCGGCAGGGTCAGCCAGTAAGGACAACAACTGAGGGGCCTGTTCATTTTCGTCCTCATTGCCTGCTTGGCAACAACTTTTAAGTGTGACTGGTGGGAGCTTTAGAAAAATAGAAGTAGGCAAGGATTAGCTGCCGTGTAAAGCTAATTGATCTCTAAGGTGGGTAGAGCCACGTCCATAATCTTACATACCAAACATACCGGTTGTGAGCTCAGCTGATCCTTTAATCAGATTAGCTACTTTTAGATGTAGAAACACCTGGATATTAATATAAAACAGATCAAAAATGTAACCAACACTTCACTAAAAATGAGTCCTTTTACATCCCAGGAAAAGTCCACATGAACCAAAACGACGGGGAGGCTCAAACTGCATCTTCATTGAAGACGTTTTAGAACACGTGCGTGAGAGAGATAGGAAGTACAAGTGTGGCACGCCCTTCTGAGGAGGATACCAGCAGGCACGGTCCACCGATCTGTAGCAGGAGATATTTGCTCCCTGTGCTCTCCTCGTCAAGGTTATTTTCCACAAAATAATTCACAGCGATCAGTCTGTTTTACCTAGTTTATCTTAAAAAAAAAAAAATCAAAACATTCAAGCCGTCAGACACAGCTCCTTATCGGGTACGCCTCAAATTCAGCCTCAAGGACTGCACAGTCCTGCAAATAAATATCACTGTCAGGGTCAGAAAAGGTGAAGTACGCTCTGGGTTCAGACATTCTGCAAAACCAACTTCCTTGTAGTGTTTAGCGCAACAGAACAAATCCCTGTGTTAAAAACACAACCACTGCTTCATTGTCAGGAAAAGCTCTGGCAAGAAGAACATTATTGTAGAGATGACGGTCATTGAGAGGAACAAAGAGGGTTGAACACACCGTTCTACACAATCACACCCATTCACCAGAGTAACTGAACCAAGAGGACAAGTGTGAACACACACTGCTGTTCTACACGTAAAGGACCAGAGATCTGCTGACATGATCAATGATCACAGCACAATATTAGCTAGTTCAATCTTATATTAGCTAGTGTAATCTTAAACACATTGGATGTAACTCTAACAGTCATTATGGGTTTAAAGCCTTCCCCTGTGTGTGTGTAGCGAACACTCAGGCTCTTGATATAATGTGTCTGTTTATGTGGATTCAGCTGAAAAATCAAGAACAATCATTTCATAAAATGATGCAATTAAATCAAAGGCACTTCCATTAAAAAACAAACAAAACTTTGTCTTCATTCCATAGCAAGTCAGTTACTTCCTGATAAAAATGGCTTCCTTCCTGAAGACAGACTACACCCTCATGCTAATTATACATCTAAATACCACATAATTAGGTCAAAACCTAATGAGTATCGAGTTAACTTCAACTGAAACTAACCCAAGATGTGAAAAACCAGTTACCTGCCCCCTCACCTATGTGCATGAGCAGTAAGTGTGCTGATGTATGTGTACAGCTGAATATTACACATATATACCTAAAAAAACCCAAAAATTTCAGTTTCCCAAGGTTACAGTTACTTAATCTTGGAAAGACGACCTGAAACTATGCACAGCGGGATTTATGAAGTGGAACGAGAAAAGAGCGACGTGCGAGCAACAAAGAGATGAAAAGCTGCAATAGTGGGAGCAGGAGAGGACAAGGGGTCGGTGGTGCATAGGAGTCATTGTGGAACAGCAAATCATGTGAGAGTCACACTGGGGGGAGAAAAGCTCATGGGAAAAAAAAAGTACAAGAGTGAGGCAGGCAAATCCCTTTTTGTGCACCAGTATTTTTAAACAGCAGTGAATTCTGAACTGGAGGCATCAGGAGCAACTCTGGATGAGAAAAATCAATAGTGGGGACACGAGGTGGTGTGAGCTCCACGCAGAGATTTGTCTTCTGTTGGACAATAAAAAGTTTGTTCACTTTAACTATTGCGGGTTTTACAGTTTTGGATCTGTAACTGGATGATATTTCCAGCATGCGAGCCACACAACGCATTTCTAGGGAGAGCTCACAGTGGCTGTCAAGTTCACCTGCTGCTGCTCTTCGACAGCTCATCCATCACCAGAAATAGTTCCTACCAAATGTCAGCACAAGACCTTTCTATTCCACCTTCGACCTTTATGCAGACCAGGAATATTCGATTATCTCAGAAGCACCTCACCACATGTAACTGCAAAGATAGGTTATCTATACATCCGCCGGTTGCTGTGGTACGTCAAGGTCAGCGGCTGACCCGGTTACCCCCGTACAGGGACGGGTCATTGAAGAGAAGCTGGGTTACGTGACACCGGAACGGCAAACAAGCCGCAGTGCGAATGAACGTGACTGCAGGCGTCCTCCGTTATGGCGCCGCGCAGCACCGGCAGCGTGTTCCTCCCAATGACGACGTGACAGGTGGCGGTTCCTCAAAGACCGGCTACCTGTGCACGTGCTCGGATACGGAGCTAGCGTTTCACCCTGAACTCTGGCTCACCTGTGAGCTACACATACGAGATAAATATAGAGTTTAATGCAGCACTCTGCGAAGAAAACGGTTTGCTTTTTTTTAAGCTGGTGATGAGCTTTTTATCGGAGTTCATTGATTAACTTTCACACTCGTGCAGCTCGGTCTGAACCCCCGTAGCAGGGCTGGATTCGTTTAAATGCTCACCTTCTCTCAAGCACTGCTCAACCTGAGTGACCTTCTGCTCTGTCACCGCTCTGACACGAGGTCCGCGCTTCCTGCTGCCTTTCCCTGAGAGCTCTTCCTCCGAAGGCAATCTGGCCTGCACTCCCCGCACTACCCCGCTTATTACTGGCCACGCCGCCTGTGTCACGTGGTACAGGAAGCAGTACGCCGCCAATTTTTTTCCCTTTTTACAACCTTTATTACAAACCGTCAAATAACAGCAGATGAGATGCCTGCTATAATAGGAAGGAGCCTGTCTCAAAATGAAAATAGCAGGGGAAAAGAAAGAGCATTAAAACATTTTTTTAAAAGTTACAACCATGGAAAGGGGATGGGGGGTTAATTTGTGGAGAAATCGTCTCATATTGCTCTATTTCTTTCACAAAAACAAGAAAATTAGGCCTTATTTACATTTATATTTGTGAATTTATGGATCAGCTTAACTAAAACTTTACTTTATTTGTCAGAAGGAACTTGTGTCAAATTCTTCAAGGCAATATTACTAAGAAAAAAATGCTGCAGATTGAATGGACAGTGAATGTTTTCCTGAAACCTTAAGTCGTAGTAAAAGAAAGAAAAGAGGGTTTGCACAGCATCTGCCAAATGAATAATAAGTCATTGTGAGATGCTGTCTGCAAATACCAGCTGGCTCTGTAGGTGGTTATGGACATTATCACACTGTGATTATGTATTTGTAGGCATGAGAAGGTACTTAAGAGCAATAAGCTGCTATAGATAAGGGATTACGCGGGATAATAAAGCAGCCAACCATCAACTTAAACTAAAATGCTCTAAATCAGATAAAGCTGAAAACCATAAATATGAAACAAGGCCACTGGCAGTGGTTTAAAGTACTTGTTTAGTTAAATATTTCTAGTTCAAACAAATAATTACTGCTCCAGGGCAAGGTGAAACAGTTTTTATCCACGGGCAATCAGTCATCCAGACACATCACAATAACACATCTGCTCCTTCATCACATAAGACAATTACAGGGCAACAAAAACTGAGCGGTGCAAAGGCTGCTGTTGTTTTTATTTCACAACACTCCAATACTCTAATGGTTAATAGTGCAGTGTTTTAATTGTGAGTGCAATGCCATCTTATCTGCAATACTTAAAACCTGTGCACAGTACAAATTGCATGGTATTTATTAATATGGACCCTCCTTAATGTAAATACATTTTTGCAGTGTGAATGCTGTTTTCTCTTATTTAAGCTGAGAACTGTAACCAGACTGTAACGTGACCATGCAACACATCCACCCTTGGAAATGATAGTTTATAGAGTCTAGAATGAACATTATAACCATAAAATGGGAAATTACGATTTCTATTCATGTCAGGAAGCACACTTTTTTTAAAAAGATTTCCTATTAAAATATTACAACCATGCTTTTCCTTTAAAGTATTTTTATTACTTTACTTGCAGAGAAAGCCACAGATTACCTTGAACGACCTGCCCAGACAAACTGTGGCTTTCATTCCGTGAACAGAAACCTTGAAAGAAGAACACACACGATAGCAGTCTGCTCAGGACTGTTTCCTTTTTCACAGACCCCACAGTCCAAAAACAGCATTGTCTTTATCCTGCAGCTGTGAAAATGTCTAGCACAAGAAAGGAGGTGAAGGCCCAATAAATGTGGTCTGTGTCTGACTTTTTTTTTTTCCACCTCGGTTGTCTGGAACCATTTCTGCTCCACATTCTTGCTCAGCATGGAAGCAGCGTCAATGCTTATATTCATAATTAACGTGGAGCAGTATTATTACAATGAATGCTTATAGTGCAAGGTTTGGAAATTTCCACTAAAGTCAAAGCTGGTAAATAATTTGGTGCAAAGATGTAGTTTGGCCTTTAGCAGCCAAAAAAGGAGACAACACGGATAATTTGGTTATTATATTACTTGCTGTTATGTTCATCCAGACAGTGTTGAGAAATTAAAAGCCCCTGGGATTGGGCATTTGTGTGGGCAGGAGCAAAGCAGTCGCCACTGATGGTAAATTATTAGTAAATCTTAGCAAACAGCGAAGTCTTTTATTTTTTTTTTTGTAGCTGGTTTTGCAATCTTGTTTATTTGCCATCACTTTAAATTATTGATTATTGAATCAAAACAACCTTAGTGTGATTGTGAAATTGTCCCTGTAATTGCTCTTTTGGGTTGGCTTAAGTAATTGCATGTTTATGCCCAACATCAGGCTGCTAACATGTATTTTGTGCAAAGTAGTCATTGGGTGATGAAAACTCAGGTTTAATACTGTTCACACACCATCATTTCAACACATTTTGTGTCACAACTGCTCTGAAAGTCCACTAGTTTCCGAAACTACATGCTAGGACTCAGAGGCTTACTGCTGCTCTACAAAAAGTAGCCACGGGAGTTTGGAACGAGCGTTCTCACGTTTGAGGACTTCGAGTTCTGAAAGTTCAGCACACGTTGCTGTAGTTCTGTGTTCGTGCGAGCCAAGAATGTAAAGCTGTCATAGAAAATGTTGTCAGACTGGATTTTATCGTCTCTTTTAATCATTACTTGACACACTGATCTGCAGTAAGGCATCAGGTAATAATGCCCCAGCATGTGTGGTGTCTGTAACAATAGTCCGGCTGTGCAATACGTGACAGTGGAGGAGCTCTTTTTCTCAGAAAAAAAAAAAACTTCCCAGGTTGGAGTTGGCTTCGGACATTCACTGGAAACGTCTGGATTTTCTTTTAAACACTTACTAAGGTGCAGGTGTGCACACAGAGGCCCATGAGGCTGCAAGACGGAACCACTTTTCTGAAATCATTAAGAAACACCACATGCAACACCTTACTTCCCTCCAACTTGTGAAAACATCAACTTCTGAATAAGCAGAAGCAAATTAAGTTTCTTATTTGATATTGTTGACATGAGTCCCTGAGTTCCCAGTAAGTTGGATAACACTTCTATATGAAACTCCCTTTTAACAGGAAAAAACCTCCAGTCGAAACAGGCTCAGGGAGGGGCAGTCATCTGCCACGACCGGTTGGGTTTGATGGGAGAGAGACAGGATGGAAGACATGCTGTGGAAGAGAGACAGAGATTAATAATAATTAGTAATAAAATTCAGATTGGTGGAGTAAAAAGAGAGTAAAAAGAAACACTCAGTGCATCATGGGAACCCCCCCCCCAGCAGCCCGGTCCCTTAGTTGCAGTGTAACTAAGGGATGGTTCAAGGTCACCTGATCCAGCACCAACTATAAGCTTTATCAAAAAGGAAAGCTTTAAGCCTAATCTTAAAAACAGAGAGGGTGTCTGTCTCCTGAATCCAAACTGGGAGCTGGTTCCACAGAAGAGGTATTTTAGGGCAGCCTGATAATAATGAATTACAATAATCCAGCCTAGACGTAATAACTGCATGAAGTAGCTTCTCAGCATCACTCCGAGACAGGATGTTTCTAATTTTAGAAATTTTGTGCAAATGCAAAACAGCAGTCCTACATATTTGTTTAATGCACATTGAAGGACATATCCTGGTCAAAAACAAAACCAAGATTTCTCTCAGTGTTACTGGAGGCCAAGGTAACGCCATCCCGAGTAAGAATCTGGTTAGACACCATGTTTCCAAGATTTGTGGGGCTGACTCCAGTGACGGTCCATTTGGTTCAAACTGCAGTATCTCAATAACTAGGAGTGGGTGTGCCATGAAAATTTGTGCAAATGTTAATAACTTTTCTCAGAGAATGAATCTCACAGTTTTTTACTGGAGCTGCACGAGACTGACACTTGTTTCTCGGAGTGAGACACACTTGTGTTTCGATGCACACCTGTACAATCAAATGGAGCTCAGCTGTAGCATCCACGTCTCACCTGTGAAGCTAATGCTCAGATTTTGGTGAAGCTATAAGGAATTCAATGATGTCCTTGTCACATTATTAAAGTGGTTATTAAAGTGCTATAATGCAACACGACTACGGTTGTACATTTCATATCAGAGTTTTAATTTTTGGTTTTCGGTGCATACTCAGAACTTATTCTTCCATTGTCTGTTTATTGTATGCTAGCTTGCAGGTAATCCTGATGCAGGTAGCAGGGACCTTAAGTTTCTGCTCAAACATGCATCACTGTGTACACATTAATAAATAGTTCACAAATAGCTCAATAAGCAGAACTGTGAATGACAGGGGATATTAATACTTTCTATTTGTACTTTTTTCATTATAAAACGTAGTGCAACTTTATTTTCAAACTCAAATATTGCTGTTAATGAAACCTTCATCTCAGGAACTTCTTGGAGGCCGTAGGAGGGTATGGGAAAGAAGCTTCTCGAGTTTCCCATATTGCTATTAAATCCCCTGAAAATAGCTGTTTTGTGTCATCTTTGTGTTGGTTTGAGACTTAAAGGGAATTATAAGACCGAGCTTTGCAGGATGTAAAGTCAGCAGTATTGATCCTACCTTTGAGAAAAGTAAATGAGGGTGGTCCCACTGCAACTTCAGCTTGACTTACGGCTCTTTAGTCAGAAAGTCTTGTGTTGTTGGATACATCAAAGCAAGCCTGGTAATGATACCTTATGCCATGTGTTGTACACACTCACTCACAGAACAGATTCAGTTACACAAGTTCCCCAAACCAGGAGAAAGATATTTGTTTTTGTGCTTTGATTCCTGCAGTGGCAGTTTGCCGACAGGTGCTGAAACTGCAGGTGACTTCCATTGTGTTGGTGCATTTATAGCAGAGGACGTGTGAGCAGAACCAGCACCTGCGCTCTGTGCAAAAGGAAAATGAAGAAGGGGAAGTGGCTACATTTTGCACCATGACTTTCTTTTGGCAGTACGTTTTTTTTTTTCAAGCATGAATGACCTTTCAGGTTCATAGTTAAAGATTAAAAACTTAGTGTAACATTTAGCCGGTAAAATCCCAACCACTGCAGATGTTCACTGGTTAATCACCTTAACCTTCCAGCTTATTAATCAACCACAACCACACACCCAGACTGTGTTTTAATTCAGTTGAAAGCCTGACTCTTAGCCTTGCACCACCCTAAAACTCAAAAACCTGTTTTATTTGTTATTATCTATCATCCACCTGGCCTTTACGCAGAGTTTCTGTCTTATTCCTCAGTCTTTGTATCTGATTTAGTGCTCAGTGAAGATCAAATAACAGCCTCAACACCGCATTTAATCTATTATTAGACTTGTTCATAATTGTTCTTGGCCTAGAAGCTGAAGATTTAACAGTATTCCCTGTTAACCCTCTTCTGTCTGAGCATTTTTTAATAATGTATTGATTTACAATAATGGATTATTTGAGGAAGAAGTCTTTCTGAAAGTGCTGCAACTAAGTTTGAGGAAATGATTCCTCCACTATTGTCCTCTTCAATGCATCAACATAGTTCAGAGCAGCTACCTAAACTCTTCTCCCACAGAGGTCGATTATCTCATCAGTAGTCTCACATCCTCACTGTGTATGACTCTGCAGACTGTGGGTCCTCTGAAAATGAGAGCCTCAAATCTTCACTATAACTCACAAACTCGCAGCTCAAAGCAGATAACCTGCAAGCTGGAGAGGAAATGGTGTCTCGCTAATTTAGAAGATGCTCATTTAACCTGGAAGAAGAGTTTGCTGCTCTATAAAAAAAACCCTCCATACAGCTAGGACAGCTTTCTATTCATGTCGATGTCAATTTTATTTCTACAGCACATTTAAAAACAGCAAGGCTGACCAAAGAGGTTTACGAGTTAGTTACAAAATAAGCACGATAGACGCATGGCTCAATAAAATAAAACATAAAACAAACTAATACAATAAATACTATAAATATGATTAGTAACAAAGTAAAACAAAAGACACCATAACATAAAACCTGATGACACTCAGACTGAACTTGAATTAAAAACTAAGGTAAAACAGTGAGTTTTATAGACTCTGCAGTACAAATATCAAGTGTCAGATCACTCCATTGTCTGGGACTATGACTATTAAAGCCCGATATAGTCTCTGCTTAAATCGAGACCTCGACTGCACTCAGTGCTCTTTTGGGGTTATGTAAGCTGAGCATCTTAACTAACGAGCTGGGTGACATTCTGTTTAAAAGTAAGTTAAATAATCCTAAAATCAATACAAAATCTGATAGGGAGCCAATGTTAACCTGCTAAAACTGGAGTGATGTGGTTATGCTGTTAAAAGACGTGCAGCAGCATTTTGCAAACTGCAAACCACTCAAGACCTGAACACAGAGAACTGCAGTCATCCAATCTAGAGGTGATGAAGGCATGAATATGTTTTTCAGGTGCTTTTGGGGGAAGATAAGATTTTGCTTTGGCAGTTAGATGTAACTGATTAAAACAGGTTTTCACAATTGATTTCAGCTGTTTTTCCAATTTAAAGGAACTGTCAAATAGCACTCCAAGATTTCTGACAGTCAGGGGACAATGATGAGCAAGCGGGCCAAGGTTCGCAGTTAGCTTATCCAAAGGGATATGACTTCCAAACACAATAGTTTCGGTCTTGTTTTCATTTAACTGATCTTTTCGAGTTAACCTCAATAGTTACTTTCTCTAAGCCATCAGTGTGTCTTTTAGACCCCATTCCTACAAGACTGCTCAAAGAAGTCCTTCCATTAATTAATGCTAATTAATGCTATGCTCGACAGGTGGCAATTATTAAATAATTTCTTTAAAAAAACATCACCCAGCTATCTTAGCTAATTACAGGCAAATCTCCAGCCTAACTGATCATCTGCAGAGGAATAATTTATTTGAAGAGTTTCAGTCAGGTTTCAGAATTCATCACAGTACAGAAACAGCATTAGTGAAGGTTACAAATGATCTTCTCATGGCCTCTGACAGTGGACTCATCTCTGTGCTTGTCCTGTTGGACCTCAGTGCAGCCTTTGATGCTGTTGACCATAACATTTTATTACAGAGATTAGAGCATGCTGTAGGTATTAAAGGCACTGCCCTGCAGTGGTTTGAATTATATTTATCTAATAGACTCCAATTTGTTCATGTAAATGGGTAGTTTTCTTCACACGTTAGTTCCCACTGGGTTTTGTGCTAG
>VOQJ01015261.1:0-21377 GCA_015052665.1 Apistogramma diplotaenia
TCTGGCCTTTTAATGGTATCAGCTCAATCATTTCTTCCTGTGGTCCATCAGAGTTCACATATCGGCAGAATAGTGCTATTTTTTCAATGTTACTTATGTCTTTGGTCTCATCACAGGCGAGTGAGCATGCTGCAGCTGAATTGATGTCTTTAATTTGCTGTTTTGTGATATTTTCTGCCATTTTTATGGTTCTGTCTTTGACAGCCTTCGCAGTGAGAGGCATCTCTCTGATTTTTTGCTCAATTTTACTCTTGTTTTTAAAGTCTGCAAATAGGTGTTTTGAAATGTTAATGAATGACTTTCATATATTCTCCATCTGTGAACGGCTTCCCACGCCTGACTATTTCCTGAGTGGCCACAAAACCTGCCTAGGTTGTTGAATTTGCAGACTTCATCCAGTTTTAGAATAGATTTTTATTCAGATCAGCTTTCCACTTCAGTCCTGAAATAGCTTGATTTTTCACTTCTCCCTTCGGATATTTTTATTTTGGAAATGCTTTGTGACATTTAATTTTTTATTGTTGGCCAGTTTCTCACCACAAATTAGGCATACTGGTAAGCCAATCTCGTCAGAGGTGAAAACAAATGTATCTGCCCAGGCATCATTAAATGTTCTATTTTCTTCAGATATTTTTCTTTTCTTACATTTCTCCATACTTAGCCTACCTGGGGTGTACAGCGATAGATGCACAGTGTTTTGGCGGGTATATAGGCTACTTTATTTATTTTAGATTTATAATTTACTTCCCCAAGCCGTACAGAGCCGCAGCATAAGGATGGGTTGCCGACCCCTGCTCTAGGGAGATAAAAAGGACATCTGGTAACTGCGCTTCCAGCTCTGGTGAGCAGTAGCTGTCTATGGCTCAGCTCTATATACACCAGTTATTTCTATATATACAGAGTCCTCCTATGCACTTACCAGAATATTTGTTGCAGTCTTGCCGATGAGTGGCGCGGCCAGCTAGCTGCACAGGAGTGTCCGGGATTGTGGGATGAAGACAGGTTTCAGTCATAATCACATCTCATCACACAGCAATCTCGGACAAAGATGACATTCCCTTAACGCCCTTGGTGGCTACAGCAGCGAACATGTTTGTGATATCTACACATTTTGTAGCGTCTACAGTGACACTCTTCAATTTTTTTGCACGTACTGTAACTTCTCTGCACCCCCTTTCTGCCGCTTCAGGGGACCACACAGAGAAAGGGTGGGGCCACTTTCGTCCAATATCCTGATTGGTTCAGTCCACTGTCTATATTGAAGATGGGCAAAAAATGGGAAAAAATCCAACAGCATGAGCAACTGAGGACTGTCAGCCCACTGGGCAAACACCCAGTACGCCAGATTACCACTTCAGCTGTGATAGTGGGGGACCGCCTCATTCTCTCTTTATGTTGGACTATGTTGGATTTAACTGGTTGTAAACTCTTAACACATCACTGTACCTTATATTCATTGGTCAACTGGTCCTCATTGACCTCACACACGATGGTTCATTGGTTCAATTTCATCATTAAATTTGTTTTTGGTTTAGTTCCTTCTTATTTATCTGACTGCATGTTATGTAAACAGAGTAGTCATAATGTGTGTTCTTAGGATTTCATTACTTTTGTTGCTCCATCAGTTCATACAAGACAGAAAGGCTTTCTCCTTTTCAAAAGATATATAAATAATTATGTGAAATCATTGCTGGGAACTTTCTCTTGTTTTTAATATGACCGTGTAAACATTTGGCATTTTCTCACTATTTATTGTTCTTATATTGAATTCAAACTTACATTAACAAAATTTTAATCCAGGGAGGAACACGAGAGCCTTTTCACAGACAGCAGAAACATCTGGAGCAGCATGTTGATGCTGTTCCTGGAGATCATTGAAAACTGATGCCAAACCTGCTCCATAAATGATCAAATTCTTTGTATTCTGAACACCAGATGTGCATTTTAAGTGCTGGGAAACTACTAGAATAAAAGTAAAATCATTTTTAACATCTGACCTGTTTTTGTTCAGTAAGCAGCTGGAGCTGTGTATACATGTTTTATTAGAGAGATGACATTTGTGCTTCATGCTGTAGTGACTGTTGTGGCTTAACTGTATGGTGCTTGTTAGACATGATTACGCATCTTAAAAATCTATGGATGTTAGAAGACAACTAATAATGGTCATTAATAAGACTAATGTCAGTTAAGTGTTCTTTAGATCTAAAGACACGATTAATATAACAGAGTGGTTTGCACCTCTAGATTTATAATAACATTCATATGACACATGTACTGTATGTTATGAAAGCATGTGGTCACCTGCTCCACCACTGAGCCACCCAGGTGCCCATTATTCAGTATTTATTTCAGTATAGCCAAGCACGCTGGCATTAATATTATATTATTGCATTATCCAGCCTTGTTTCTGATCTCATAATGTTGTATGAACTTGCGTTAATATAGAGTACTTTGCAATTATTAATTGTTCCTGGTTAATATTTGTCAGCCTAATCCAACATCAACTAACGTGTATAATATCAGCTAATTTATCTCTGGATAATTCAAAAACATGTTCTAATCCACAAACTATCTTAATTTAGATGTGCCAATAAAAAGCAGTCTTTTTTAATATCTTGCCTTTTAAAAATTAAACTCCTAAACTAACATGTTCTATATGTCAGTGGTGCAGCAAGCTTCCTAACATCCGGAAACTGCTGCGATCCGCTGTTGCTGTTTTTCTTTTTAAGGTCCATTTGAACGGAGATGACGTGACTCTTATTATTCGAGGGCTTTGCAGCAGAGCAACGCGTTTCATAGCTTCGGCACTTTTCGGATATTTGCGCAACCGCATTGGCTCCACGATCTCACGTTGACTCCATTTTGCTTTCGCTTGTATGGGAGCAAGTGTGTGCAGTGTTGGTATAAACAGGAGAAAATCAGGAGTGAACGCGGAGGCGCCGAGATATTGTTACAGAAATGGAGGGGTAATATTCAATCTACGAAGCTAACTACACATCACTTGATACACATTAAGGCATCACTGCGTGACTGTATGAATGCGTCATTTCATGAGAAAGCTGTGGGGGGTGGGAATCTTAATCGTGTTAGCGGGTTTCCATAGCCACGCACTCTTTGCTATTAAGGAAGTACTTCATGTTAGCATGCTTTTCTAGCGTAACTGCCACTCGCTGGTTTTATTGCTGTTTGCTCGGTCTAATATTTAAAAGTCTTGCATTTAAGCGACGCTTTCGGGGAGAAATGCTTATACAGTTCATAGTTCTGCTTGACAGGCGACCGATGTGGCTAGCAAAGTTGAGCAGACCGTTATGCTAAGTGACTGCCACTACCACAGCTCTTTTGTATAGCACTTAACTAGCTTTAAACTAGCCAGTATATGTAAAAGTTGAATAGTGTAAAATGTGTCCTTATTATAAATAAGTATGTGCAAGGTTTGCATTAAAAACATTTAACTTTATGGCGCTTTATAGTTAAAACCACAGTAACTGTCTAATGGGCCCTCCTGTTGATATCATCACTAAGGCGCTTCATATAGCTTCTCCCATGAAAATTTCTGATTATGATCCCATATTGTTCCACGGAACAATTTGCCATTTGAATTGTGGTTATGTCTCATTCCTGAACAAAGATATTTTAAGCAGAAAAAAATGTGCATCTTTTGGTCATTTCCATTGGAAGTACAAAGGAAGCTTTCTGACCCATGCCATAGCCTGGCTGAAATGGGGACATGCACAGTTATAAGGGTATGAAGTTTGGACGCTATACGTCATTCCATTTAGCCTGTAGAGTGAATGTGATGTCACCAAAATCTGTCAATTAACACTTTATTACAACTTAAAACTTTTGTGGCATAGTAAGACCTGTCTGCACTTTGGCAGAACTGTTGCAAGTGGCATTTGTCTTGGAGACAGGAACCTGATAAACATCTAAAACATAGGTTTTTTTTCATCAGAGATAGGGTTTGGGGTGGTGGGGGCTGGAAAATGACACATTTTTTCAGTACTCACTTAAAAGCTGTGAAAATTATCAGATTTTTCTGGGACAAACACCATTAAAAACAACAAAATTTTAACTTTCAAAATAACTGCTGCTATTAGCAATCTGGTTAAACTGGTGCAAAAGCCAGGCTGGGATACCGCAGCTTTTTAGGAGTATGAGCTGTAGGTCACAGGAAGTACTGTCCCAGATGGTGACGCTGTTCTCAGTGCGTTGTGGGAGTAGCTACATATAGATTATTGATTCACCATTCAGTGGGTTTCAATGGAGAATGACATAAATGCTACTTAAAGATGTTATGTATTATAAAACACCTAACTGGGAGGGGTGGTTCGAACAGAAGCAGATTATGTAGGTGCCGATTTGGCAAAGCCTGTTTACATATGAGCGCAGAACAAAAATGGCCTCGATGTGCATGCGTCATAGTAGCAGTAATTCACTGATGTGTTCTGACTTAGTGTTACTGACTTGGTGGACTTGGATATAGAAAAAAATGTCACATGACAACTTAAGCCTTATGAGAATAGAGGCACTACAGTTGTAAAACACTATTATATCTAAAACAACTCTTTGTATCTGATAGTATTGCATACTTGTGCTGGATTTCTGTTTTCAAACTCTACTTGTGACTGAAAATGATTTCTCTTTCAGCATCAGTGATGTTGCAGTTGGTGTAAAGGTGAGTTTTCTTTGCAACGCACACACACACGCACACACACAAGGCCCAAATTTAGAACACTGTTAAAAACGAACAAAACAAAAAACCCTATGCGGGTCCTGTTCACAGATTTCAGAAAATAAAATGGTGTTCACTATTATCAGTTGCTCAGGGTTATAGCCAGACAAATTTCTGCACCAGGCTGAAAAAATAGCTTGGAATTTTTACTAATTAGCAAGCTGATGATAACTGCTAAACTCTGATCCCGCTTGATAATTGAGTGATGGGGCCTATGGACATAACCACAGAGCATCTCTGGAGGTGCTTGTCAGGTTAGGTTCACAGGGGATTTTCGGTTATGTCTCAAATAGTTCCTTATTATAGACCTTCATCACATAAATGATAACGTGAATGGCAGACTGATGTTGAACACAAAGTTCAAGCTTAAAAAATATTTTCAACTGGGCATATCATTGAAAGACTAGTTCAAGGAAAAAGCACAACTTTGAAACTTTTGCAGCAAAACAATCATGTGAACTCAGTAGTATCTCACCAGACAAAACATCAATAGTTTCATAATAATATTAATGGAATGAAAACAAGGAGAAATTCAGAAAGCATGAAAACGTCACTGTGAGTCCAGTTGTCCTCCTCCATCTGCAGGTATTACTGCAAGGAAGAGAGAGGGAACAATTTACCGAAAGCATTACATTTCCTATGCAGTATTAAGTATCCTGCATGTAGGTCCATGCAATTAATCACATTTTGATTTCTATTTTGGTTCTAAACAATTACAAAAACAACAAAAAACAATCATTTTTAAAACAAGTACACTCTGCAGGAATGCTGTTAGGCTGGAATTATGTTTCTGCATTGGGTCTTTGCGTGGCTTACGCCATAACAGGAAACCCCTCTGAATTTGGGGCATTATCTTATGATGTAACCTGACTATTTTCTTGACGTAACCTGACGTGCACCTCCCAAGAAATGTAACTAAATGTCAGGTCAGCGCACCCAACAACAGTTCTGATCGGCCTGGTCACCACCTCCTGTGTACTACTGTTCCCCAGAGTTTTTGAATTTATCAGTGATACAATGACAAATATCTCAATTTAAGTAATAACAATCAGAGCATCAATATAAGGTCTCACAAATGCCAGCAAATTCCCATAGGGAGATTGCCGACAGCATAGGAATGGATGTGAGGGAATGAACAAAGAAATGGAAAATCTAAAGGGACAAATATGTTCACAACCAGCTGCACCACATATAAAACACAGGAACACGACTGCAAGGTAATTACAGTAACACAGATTTACTGCAATGTGGGATCTGCACTATCCGTAACACCAACACTGCAGGGTTGCCAGTATAACCAGTATTTGCTGTGTCGGCCTGAATAATTTTGATTTAGTCTGAACCTGAACATATGTTTTGTTTGCTCTGGGCTGTGATGGGCCAGCCTGACTGGAATCAGGGGTGTAGAATTAGGCAGGGAGACGTCCCTACAAGTACTTGCTCTGTGGGTGTAATTGTCACCGCACTGGTCTCCAGTTCGTCACTGAAAACCCGGGAAACCGATTCGACTTAACGTCCCTTCCAATGTTAATACAAAAGCTTTTGATACATGTGCAGTATGTTGTGGCACTCTCTAAAATAGGAGCAAAGTTTTTGGTCTAAATAACAATTTTACACAATATTTTTAGTCATGATAACTGGCATTACCTTTCTATTATTCATCTTTTTGTTTATTAGTTGTGTTTAATTTATAATTTATTTATTTATATAGCACTTTTTTAAATAGATTTTTTTATATTTCATTTATGTTTTTATATTTTATTTATATATTCTATATTTCTTTATTTAAATTTAGTATTTCTTTTCAAGAAACTACAGTTGAGGTATTCACTGTTCTTTAAGTACAGTAAATGAATGAATGAAAAACCAGTGTAATAATCATGATTTCAGTTTTCACCATAATTATCATGATTCTAATTTTTGTTTCCAATAGTCGAGCAGCCCTTTCTACATGCATGGTTAGACGCTATCAGATCTACTAGGTAATGTTTATGTAAAGTGACCTGCACCATCTCATTAAGGTGTTTTTAATCTCTTTTGTCCTTTTTCCTTTGATAAATAAATCGGCTCACAGCAAATATCTTTTCTCTTACATCTAACTTAAACATTTTAAATACATTTTATTGATTGGTTGGACTAGTATAGTGTTTGTGATGGATTTGGAGTAGATAGATGTAGCACAGAGAAATTACTTCACCTGAGAATAAGAAAGGCTCCACTTTGAAACCTTATGAAGCACGTATGCAGGCGTGTGTGCTGTTTTCTGGCCCTTTCATCCTGCTCCCCTCCTTTTCTTCTTTTAACATGTCTTCAGAGAGCTCTTTTTGTATTGTCTTTGAGGCCCTATCAGGAAACGAGATGACATTTTCTTTTCATAACTGTGCCTGACTTTTTTCTTTCCACAGAGAGGATCAGATGAGCTGAGTATGTATAACAGTCCCAACTCTGGCATAAGCAGTATAAGTGGTGAGTTCTTTCCAGCCACTCCTGAATTTGCATGCAGCCATTTGATGGATAGCAGCAGGTGGTATTAAAGAAAACCCAATTTAGAATCAACCCGATTTAATCATTCCTCTTATTTAAAATATTATTAGTATCACAACTGTTCATGCCACCACACAGGCCAGTGCATGCATGAAAGGTTGGGGTGATTATATCCTTAATAAAAAACTCATTGCTGTCCTCTGAAGAAAGGACCTGTGAGGTGGGTTTATGTTATGTAACCATCACCATTAAATAAGCACATTATGTTTGTAAGAACTCGAGGTGTCAGGTGCCATAGTAGAAAGGCAAATTATTAGTCACAGTGGCCCAGTCTGACTGACAAAGACTGCTGTGTGCGTTTTCATCAAACACTCATTTATTTTATTTCTAAAGGGAAGTGAAACTTGAGAATCAATTTTTGCACTTTAAAATCTGGTGGACATTAATAAAAGAAAAATAAATATTACTTCTGCATGGTCTGCAGCAATATGGCCTCCGGTTTGGCGAACCAAGTCAAAGGCCTCATTGACATCTCTAAACAGGCCGTCACTGATTCATAAAGCATCTTTGCTTGACGGTATTAGGCAGGAACAAGCTGCGACTTAAATTCAACAAGGAAGTGGAATTTTGTTCCAAAAAGCTGGATCAAACTGTAAACAGTAAACCACAAAAAATTATAATGGATTTTATTCAAAACGTATGTTCGTTTATTCTTTGTGTTCCTGGCTCATATGTTTGTGTGTAATCTGCTGACTGGCTGCTGGCACTGTTGCCAACTTTTGTGTAAAAAACCAAAACAAAAATTCTTTGGCTCTCTCAAAAGTCACTGAAGGAGCTGCTGAAGTGAAGTCCAGGCGATACCACAACGTATGAAGGGATGCAGTACTAGCACTGTATGTACACGTGGTGACAGCGGCAGGATTTCTCCAAAGGTTGCAGGCGTCACTGGAAAGAGTCGCTAAATTTGTCGCTGGTCACTTTTTGGAAAACAGTCGCTGGAGGGTTACTAAAGTTGCTAAACCTGGACAAAGTTGCTGGGCCAGTGCTGCCCAAAACTGATTGCAGGTTCTACCATGTGAAAGGAATTTTCTTGTTGACTCCAAATGAACTGATATAATTCACGAGAGATAATACTTCAGACATGCTTGACAGATTATAGGTCACCAAGTCATTTACAACAATATAAATATCAGCAATTACTTTTTTGGCAAATGCCAGATAATACTTTATTGGCACAAGACCGGCTATTCAGATGACAAATTGCTTTACTGCCTCTGTATACAGTGTGGCGGGATCTGATTCTGAATCTGATTGGATCATGTGACTTGATGCCGACCATCAAGTCCGTGTGTGGATTCCTCTGTGTTACAATGCTCTGGAAATAATATGTACGTTTACCTCTAGCTATTGTTAATAAACATTCAACACGTCGGTGTGTTATCCTTTTGAGTTCATGAAGACAAGAAAGGAGACCAGCTCCTGGTATCTTGCCTGCCTGTGTTTTGTGACTGCACTGACTTGTCTGAGCAGAAATAGAAATGTACATTACAGTGCTCCAACTATGCATGTGTCTCAGGTGGTGGACTTAAAGCAGACTTTGAAGAAGTATATTGGGAGTGAGGCAGGTGTGGTCGTTTTAACTGGTTTGGTTAATTGGTCACTCTAAATTGTCCATAGGTGTGAATGTGAGTGTTAATGGCTGTCTGTTTCTCTGTGTTGGCCTTGCTACAGACCTGTATAGGGTAGACCCTGCCTCTTGCCCTATGCCAGCTGGGATAGGCTCCAGCAGCAAATGTGAGTTGTATTGTAGTGTTGTGTCTCCATGGTCACAAAGTGTTGCCATGTACAGAGCCTTCACTGTGTGATGATAACTCAGACGCATGTGGACCCTAGCATACTTGCTGATGCTGAAACAGTTAAGTTGTTTAGCAAAGATCCAGTGTGGATTAAAGATGAAGTCTCATTGTTTTGCTTTGGTCTTTGTTTAATGTTGGACATTACGAAAGACTGCAGTGTGCCATTATAGTGCACTATTCAGTTATTCAGTGTTTCTGCTAAAATTTCAGATGGGGCTCCTAATGGCAGTGATAGTAAAAAGCTAAGGGTGGAGGAGGCCCCACCTTCTCGTGTTATCCACATTAGGAAGCTGCCCAACGAGGCCTCAGAGACTGAGGTCATCGCCCTTGGCCTCCCTTTTGGCAAAGTAACCAATATTCTCACACTGAAGGGAAAGAACCAGGTGAGTGAATCAAACAGACTTTGCTTTTATACAATTTCATACAAAACAATTGTTATGCTCAAATTGAAAAAACAGATGCATTCTCACAGGAAAAGCCATTAGACAGCTACACTGTCAGAGGACACTGCTTCTATGTTTCTGTTCAAGAGACAGTTGAAGTGCAGCACACTTTGGACACATTCTTTGGACACTTGTTATTGAGTAGAGAACCTGAAGCATGTCCACACCTTCTTAGAAGACGGAGAACAAGCTGCCAACCAGATTTTATGAGGCTGGCTGGAGGAAATTCTTTGCATTTGTCCGCAAAACAAATCAAGTGGAGCAGCATTATTCTTCCAGCATCAGCTGTGGCCTTGTACCAAAGTTGAGACTTCATTTATGTTGCTCTCATGTTTGTTGCCTCTTAGTTTTTTGCCACATTTTTAGATGTTAAAACAGGAAAGATTTCTTTCTAGAATAAGCAGAAGAGGATGGAGGGATGGCTGGATTGACTTAATAAATTTCTTTTTTGATTTTTTTTATTTTATTTCCAGGCATTCTTGGAGATGGGGACAGAGGAGGCAGCTGTCACTATGGTTAACTACTATTCCAAAGTCACTCCCCTTATTCGCAACGTCCAAGTGTTTATTCAGTACTCCAATCACAAAGAACTCAAAACCGATGCTTCAAATCAGGTTTGTTGAGACAAACAGACCACTATATTAGTAGCTGTACATTTTCCAAATGTGACACACCTTAATTTCCACAAAAAATTCTAAAACATGCTCTCTACAAATATGCCTCATCATTATTTGATTGAAAATAAATGGTACATTCAGTACTTTGAAGCGCCTGGTATCATAAAAACCAAAAATCATAGAAGGTCCCTGTTTAATATAGGCCAATTCCAGACATATAGCAGTGGTTGTCCTGTTGTCTCTGTAGTAATACCTGATTTTGTCTGGTGTGTTCTGTTGTTGAAAATGGCACCGGGCTGTTTGCCTGTAGCGGACCCAGGCAGTGCTGCAGGCAGTGTCGGCAGTCCAGTCACCGGGGTCAGATGTACAGGAGGTCCTCGCTGCAGCCTCCAGTCCTGTACTGCGCATCATCATTGATAACATGTTCTACCCTGTAACACTGGATGTGTTGCAACAGGTAGGCAGCAGTTCCTGGGTGTTAACACATTACAGAATATTTACAGCTCGTCGCTCAACAAGTTTTTGTCTCGGCAGATTTTCTCCAAGTTTGGCACAGTCATGAAGATAATCACGTTCACCAAGAACAATCAGTTCCAGGCTCTTCTGCAGTTCAGTGATCCTGTCAGCGCACAGCAGGCTAAACTGGTGAGCTGATGCTTACTAGCATGTCTAACTATGTCCTCATTAATAGTCGCAAATTGTGTAGCTAACTGTTTCATTTATTTGTATTTTTTGCAATTCTTGCGCATGGATGTTGTTTTCCTCCCGTCAGGCACTGGACGGCCAGAACATCTACAATTCCTGTTGCACACTGCGTATTGACTTCTCAAAGCTGGTCAACCTGAACGTGAAGTACAACAATGATAAAAGTCGTGACTACACCCGACCCGAGCTGCCAGCTGGTGATGGCCAGCCCAGTCTCGACCCCGCGGTGGCTGTTGCCTTCAGCAAAGACTCTAGCTCTCTCCTTGGTAAGATCCCAGGTAGATCCCACTTTTATTTATCTTTTTTGGAACTTGTTGTTTTTTCTTGCTCTCCTTTATTCCTCTGGCCAAGGCTTCTATATTAGAAGGCCATGTGATTGGAATGCACATGGAGTGCATTTCACAAGACATTTTTATCAAGCTGAGATAATTTAACAGTAACATAACAGTAAATAGATTTACTGTAACAGAGGATAGCCACATGCAGAAATTCTTCATAATACAAATATGTTTTATATGTATTGTATGCTCATGGTAAAAATAAATGATAACCTCTTTCAATTTCTGATATATAATTTTTTTAAATATATCAGAACATAATAAAGATCATCTGGTCATTAGCAGGTCTTAAATGATGTAGATACAACAACAGTACATAGTGCATGACATACTATACTGTGTTGTTATTTATTTAACAAAAACAAAGCCAAAGTGCAGAAGCAGAAAAATTAAGCCAACTCTTAATACTTGTATAAGAATGAAGAGCAGCAGCCAGGTGCTGTAATCAGATGTGCTTTATTTTCATTGATTAGCAGATCACGTGTGTAAAAGTAGACATTTGTAAAGTTTGCTGATTGTTTGTGTTAATACACCGCCAAGAAGGCAAGACATGAGTTAGGATCTCAACAGGGCAGTTGTTGTTGCCCATTAGTTTGCGAAGGAATATAAAGCTTTTCCAAAGCTCCATCATTCCAGAGTGAGAAAGATTAACAAGTCGAAAACATGAAAGACAGGAAGAAGTGAATGTTCCAGCAAATTCACATCAAGGTCAGACCATGCACTGCTCAGAGAAACTGCAAAAAAGCCCAAGAGCTGTATCTTGGCCTTAACAGGCACTGCCATGAAAAATCTCAGTTTTCATGGCAGTGCAATTAGAAATTTGAATTAGCGCCTTAAAGAACAGCTGCTGTGTTTCGAGGGAGAGAAAAGAAAGAGCAGAGATGAAGAAAGATGTTAGGCTTTAGAAATCACAGGTGTACTTTGTTTCTACCACGATAGTTTTATTATCATCATCACTGTCATTTCAACTGTTGTAACAAGAAAGATTTCTCAAATGTGTGATGAATGAAGTCTGGTTTCTCTTCTCCACTCCATGATTGTCTTGTGTGCTTCCTGTCAGGAGCCCTGAACCCTCTGAGTGCGGCGGCAGCAGCTGCTGCTGCTGCAGGGAGGGTGGCCCTGGCTGGACAGGCAGGCTCCAGTGGGGTCCTGCTGGTCAGCAACCTCAATGAGGAGGTTAGTAACACGCATACAAACACCAGTCAGATGGAACGTCTAAGGCCTAAACTCTGCCTTTCCTACCACCACCTCTGCTCATCTGTTTGTTCTGTTGCTGCTTGTGGGTCAGTTGTCATCTTTGTGGAAACATTTTCAGGTTCATTTTCTTGTGCGTCTCATTAAATAAGCGTGTATGAAAAGTCCATATTGGGATTTGACGTGACTACTTGAATCTGTTAAATCTCTAGTTTATGCTATTGTATGATCTGAGACGAATTTTCCAGTCTCAGGATATTGTATTGGAGACTGCCTTTAAAATACTGCCTGTAAGCAGTATTTTCCCAAATGTCAATTTGATTGCATAATTAATTTGCTCCGTGCCAGTATGTGTTGCCTCCTAACATATCTATTTAGATATAATTTTCACTGTAATCACATAACTCTCCCAGAGCACAGCTGATGTTCCACCTCTGGGCTCCTGTTAGATGTGAAGCTGGAGGTGTTGTTTTATACAATAGTTTTTGTATGACCTTTTCTTTACTGCATTTTTGTGGTGTTCTTAACAGCAAGACCTTGTACATTTTATCCTCTCCCCTTTTTGGTCCCCTAAGAAACGGGGAAATTGCTGTTTCGCTCATAGGCACCAGAACCTCTCCTCTTTCCTCCTCTGATGGTCAGCCCTTCCCTTCTCTCCTCAAACTGCATCTAACTCTGCTAACTCTCTCTTCTGGTTTTCTCTCTGAGCTCCTCAGCTCACATGAAATCATTCTGTGTCTCCTAACAGTGTATGAACCCAGTGCTCACTCTTTTCTCTCTTCTCTTTTGCATTTTGTTTGTGTCTTTAAACTGAGACTTAATTGGCATCTTTCTTTCTTTCTTTCTTTCTTTCTTTCTTTCTTTCTTTCTTTCTTTCTTTCTTTCTTTCTCTTTCTTTCTTTCTTTCTTTCTTCTCTGACTGTGAATGCTTTAGTTATTCTTCCTCCACCTTCACTTCATATCTAAACCATTCAAGCTTAAACCCTGATGTTAAGATAGTGTGCTAAAGCTTTCTTTTATCCTTTTGGACTTGTGTGAATGACATTTTATACTCAAGTGGCCTTCACGTCAACTCTTGCATGCCAGATTGTGCTGCTAAAGCTTTCTTTGCTGCATGGTCTTAACTGAGCTCCCCTTCTTCTCCTGTTAGACCATTGTTGAAAGGTTTTAGCCACTGAGACTTTCTTAGCTGCTGCATGTTATTTTTCTCCCATTGTAATCACTTTATATTGCTGATTTATTATGATTTTGACATGATGTACTTTTATCACATGCTTGTCCAGGATGAACACCAGTTTGTTTTTATTTCTCTATTTTAACTAAGAAAACATTGATCCAAGCCATTATCTCTGACCAAACTACCTGCATTATTCCAGTGTACTGACGTATATTTTATTTTTTGTCCCTCCCCCATTCCTCACTTTTTGTTAAATTTCTCTACCCAAATTTGCATTTACATCCATCTATCTATCTATCTATCTATCTATCTCCCCCTCCCCCCTCCATTCGTCCTGCCTCCACCTTCACTCTGTGCTGGTGGGGATATTTTTTTCAAAATAAATTTCTAACTTCAAATTGCCCCTTCTTCCTCCCGTATTAACCAACCCTTCTTCCCCTCCATGACCCCTCATCCACCGCCTGCTCCCCTCCTCCATGACCCACCACCTTCATCACTCTCCGGGGAAAAACAAAAACCACCATTCCTCCTACCTACCTCCGTTCTGGATTGATCTGTCCATCTCTACCTCCGCTCCGCTCCGACTCTTCTACCTCTCTACCTGTCTCACGCTGCTTGTTGCTCTTCTCTCCCTCTAAAGATGGTTACGCCCCAAAGTCTGTTTACCCTCTTCGGTATGTTATCGTTAGCTCTCTCTCTTCTCTTTCTTTACCTCTCCCTTTCTTTCTTGTACCTACTCTTTTATTCTACTTCCATTATTATTATTATTACAATTACAATAAGCTTTTGTATATTTGTTTGTAGATTTGTAATTGGTAATTTTGAATATATATTGGCCCCCTCTTTGTTGGTTTGGGTTAATGTTCATTCCTCTACCTGAAAGTTCACTCTGTAGTAATATGTTAATGCATGGTTAAGCTATTATTTTTTTGCATGTAAATTTTATTTATGGCCATCTCACACAGCTTGATAACTTGTGTTTAGAGGGTGCTTCTTTTCTCTTTACCTGTTCTTTCACACACTTTTACACACCTCACATTCTACAGTCTACTGTAAACCTGTGTGTTTCTGTGCTGTCATCTCTGCTGTACCTTGTTTTTAAATGTCCTTGTGTCCTGTGAAACCTTGAGATTTTTCTAACTGTTTGCTTTCTCTCCTCCCCACCTCTTCTCCTCCTGCCTGCGCGTCTATCACAGGAGTGTACGGTGATGTCCAGAGGGTGAAAATTCTTTACAACAAGAAAGACAGTGCTCTCATACAGATGTCAGATTCCAATCAGGCCCAGCTAGGTGAGTAGTTGTCATCAAACCCCGTAATGGTCTGATAAGACAGGTGACTTTGTATTTTTTTTTTATTCTTCTTGGCATTAAATCTTATTCCTTTGGAAAACCAGTTTATTTACCCTTTACAAGTAGAATGCATTTGTGGCTTAAGCAGCCAAACTTGCTAAATCTTTTCTGCAAAAGCCTTGTTGCCAATGACTCTGGTTCGGTGGTGTGGAGGGGTTTGTGTGTCTCAGTGATCCCAGGAGCTAAGTTGCCCACAGGCTTTTGCCCCCTGGTAGCGTGTCTCAAGGCAGGCTGGTCCTGGTTGAGGGGCCAGACAAAAGACTTGACTGTGGAAAAACAATCAGGGGGACAGTTTACCCTGCCCAGTATAGAGTTAACTAGACCCCATCCTAGAGCCAGGCCTGAGGAGGGAGCTTGATGAAGAGTGTCTAGTGGCTGGACATTAACCCGTGGTCCTTAACCCATGGTGCACCTTGGCAACCTCCTACTGGGAGGCTTAAATCTTCATGTGGGTAATGGCAGTAAGACCTGGAGATTGAGAGGACCCACCTGCCCCACCTGGTTCATTATGTAGCCAGCACTATTTCGCCATTGGCCATAATTGCCCAAGGGCAGCGGATCTGTACTACCGCTTGCTAAAACAAATTGCTGTGTCGCTAGCTAACTGTTACAGTAGCGATCTGTTCCAGCAGCGAACTACTGAAGTGCTCATCCCGGCGTGACGGCGCAGTGTCAGGCTCTCCAGCTGTTGGCTAGAACCTTGTACCTTTTTTAATTGGATTGTGGATTTTTTTTTATCACAGTATTGAAAATTTTTGAGATGTATTAGCTTTGTGCCTTGCCTCATTATGCTCAATTATTTTAGGCACTAGTGGATGCAATAGAGCTCACACTCAAAATAGTCTGAATACTTAAAATTTTGAATTTAAATATTTTAATTAATTACAAAGCACTTTTTAAACACTCTTGATCCCTTTCTGTAAACAGGTCAGTGGAATGTTAACAGATTTTACTTTGTATTAAAATGGCTCATATTTAGAAACTTAGTAGCATTTGGGATCAATTTGATAATACACAGGATTCACACCACTGACTTGTTTTTTCATCACCACCAAAGCTATGAGCCACCTGAATGGGCAAAAGATGTATGGTAAGATCATCCGGGTGACGCTGTCCAAGCACCAGACAGTGGCGTTGCCTCGGGACGGGCTGGATGATCAGGGTTTGACCAAGGACTTTGCCAACTCGTCACTTCATCGTTTTAAGAAACCAGGTTCCAAGAACTTTCAGAACATCTTCCCACCTTCTGCCACTCTTCACCTCTCCAATATTCCGTAAGTACCAGGCAGGTCAGTCAACATCACACGTAGGGCAAACTGTTGAAGGGTGACTCAAATACCCCTTTTAACAAATAGAGCTGTTAATGCACGAGATAAAGTTTTGTTTGCACTGCTCAGTTTTCAAAAAATAACACTTCACTGTAAACAGTGTTCTTGCTATGTTGGTTAATGAACAGATCTCACTGTCTACAGTTTATATTAAAACAACTTGTCATGGAAGAAAACTGAATGAAAAGTTGATGGTGAATCGTGTGTCTAACAGGGTTATAATGGTTTTTGGATTTGACATGATTTTTTAGTTTTATTTCGTTTTTCCTTTTTTCTCTCTAATTCAGTTTTAATTAGTTATATAGTGGTTTTGTTTTCATTCATTTTTTCTGTTTAATGCTTATAGTTTAGTTTTCATTAGTTTTAGTTTTTCAGAGAGAGATGCAAGATTCAGAGTGCAATAAGACCTCAACAAATAATACCATTAAAATTGTTATGTGTAAAATATTAATGTTCATATCAAAAATAAATTGGACTGCCCAGCACTTGATGCAGGTTCAGCTTCAGTGCAGTAGATTAGAATGACCTTTTATGTGGTGTATAAAATTATAACAAAGCAAAATATTGTAAACAAGAACAAAGTGAACTCTGCGTTTGAAGGAATCAAAGCTCTTTTCAACATTATGTTTGTATTTGTGTGTCATACAGTGGTGTGGACATCCCAGTCTGAAACACATTCATCAGTGCTGTTTATTAATTTGCCAGCAGTTGTTTATTTTTTTATTTTTTATTTTTTGGAAAACCGTCCGTTATGGTTTTCACCTTCGTACATGGCCATAATGCCGGCTCTCTGTTGGAACCAGAGGAGCTACTCTGAGGCTTAGTTGGATGCTGACGATTAGGCCTGAAGTAGTTTTCTCTGCTGGGTCATTGCAAGTGGCTGACTTCTATTGTGTCTGTTACCTTGTAGTCGTGTCCCAGTGTTTTACCTGCAGTGCTACAAAAACAAAAAAAGCTGGAACGTTTTTTCCCTCCTGGGTCCTAGTTTTTTTTTTTTCCACAGTTCACTCCTTCACGTCCATTGCAATAGTTTCAGCGGTCTCCCTCCAGGAATTTGAGTCCTTGTGTTGACGCTATGATTATTATTCCTGTTATTCTCTCACTGATAAATTCATAAACTGTGGCGTAAATAGCCACAAATCCACGAGAAGACTTGGCAGTGACGAAGAGGCCAGTCACAGTCATTTTGGGCTGCTTAGACCGAATGTGTAGTTACGTTACTCAGAGATTGAGGTTGGCGGGGTTTTCATTTCAAAGTGTTCTGCACATTTTGTCATTATCCAAACAAGACACCTGCTTCTATCTGTCAGCTGTTGTACTCAAACAAACCCCATACGGGACTCTTTGTCCCGACTTTTGCTGTTGCCATTGTTTTGCAGACTGGTACGGTGAAGACACACAGTGAGGTGGCATATGATGCTCCCAGCTTAAACTGCTAGAGCAGAAAAAATATTTCATATCGCTACACAATGCTTTTAAATGAACTGAAACCTTTTAAAAGGTTTATGCACTGACTCCAATCTCATTGTACAGCTGTATAATGACAAAGGCATTCTATTCTGTTCTATGAAAACGAAAGGCATTTTAATCTATAGTATGATTTCGTTTTAGCTTTGCAAACCCACAATACAGTTTCAGTTATCCTGTTTTTTGTTTTAGCTACCATTTTTATTTATTTCACTTTTCATATTTTGTTTGTTTTCATCAACAATCATAACCTTGGTGTCTGATTATAGTCTGTGTTGTTTATTCTGACAGACAAGATGTGACAGAAGATGACCTGCGGCTGCTGTTCTCCAACACTGGAGGCACTGTGAAAGCGTTCAAGTTTTTCCAGTATGTACAGCTGTCACTGATCAGGTTGAAAAGCTACCACAGATTGCATTGCTGGTTGTAGTTAACCTGTGGTATTTGCCTCTGCTTCGTATTTTCCAGGGATCGCAAAATGGCTCTGATCCAGATGTCGACAGTGGAGGAAGCTATCCAGGCACTGATCGACCTTCACAACTATAACATGGGAGGCAACCAGCACCTGAGAGTCTCTTTCTCCAAGTCCACCATTTAAGAATGTGACTCAGACTCCTGACAGTATGATGCTTTACTGTTTTAAGGCGGTCAGAAAGCTCCTTGACTGTCTCTGAACACCAGGGGGACCACAGATTGAATCAGTTTTGTTGATCATATCATTCCTTTTGTTTGACTTGCATCCTTTTTTTTCTTTAAAAAGAACAACTGGACCCTCTTAGCTCTTTCTTAACTGTACCTTCATATTTTTATGTGAAGCAAAATATTGAAATGGTTGATTGTCTCCTGTACGGTAGGTGGATGTAGATCAGTGTTGAATTTTTTATTTGGATGAAAAGATACAGTACTTGTGTGCCTTACTCAACAATATCAACTTTTCATACAGCTGGACATGTTCATTATGATCCTCTTAATGAGGCGCGCTGGGCTTTTTTTAGGAGTTGATGAGAATCAAAGTTAATTTCTCATCAGACATAACTGTTCTTGAAGTTGTGCCTCTGACCAGGTGTAGCTGTGTTTCCTTTTGCTTTTAGATTATTAACATTTTCCTTTTTAGTTGAGCAGCAGGAAAGCAGAATATTCCTGACGCAAAAGGTTTTCACACAGCAGCCTACAACAGGCAGGTGAACTTGAATTCCATTGTTCAGTGGAAAATTGTTCTAGCACAATCCATGCATAAGATAAAATATGACAATGTGGTTAAGTATTTCTTTCTGTGTGTTTGAACCCTTCCTTGCTTTTTTCTATAGCAGTGAGGTGTAATAGTTTGTGACAGTGTTTCTTTAACGCATGTATGTGATGACAGGATCTCACATAAAGTGTTGCATGCTGTGGGAGCAGTAAAAAGATGAGTCCACTGTGATTGCATTGCCATGTGACACTTTACTTGAGAGGGCTACTCAGTTGGACCAAAGTTTCTGTGCCTTTAGTGTTTTTTTAAGTCATAAGAACAACAAAAAGCATTTTAAAACCCAGGATTTTTTGCATATATGGGGAAAATGCCCAGAATTTGAAGTATTCACAAAATTATCTGTTTTTTAAAAATCACAAGACCTGTAGACTGGAGGCATTTATTCTGAAATAATACTTCTGTATATTTTTTATCATCCAAGTCTGATTATTATTATTTTTTGTACAGCTCTAAAATGTAGGGATCTGACATCATTCTAAAGGTTGAATTAAAGGTTGAATTATTTTCTAATAGGGGGAGGCACAGCTTGGTTTTATGCTTTTTGAGTTCCCCCCTCTCATGGTGTCTCTCGTGTGTTCTGCATTACCTCTGTAGCATGTCTAATAAAACTCTTCTGTAGCTCTGCATTCACCTTCTCTGTTCTATCTGCTCTGCTCTCTTCACAAACTATCTTCATTCCCAGGGTGGGAAGGAAGCCAAAATCGATTTTGGAGCCACTTGAAAACAAGCTCTAATAAGCCAGATTGAGCCCTGTGATGGTGCTAATTTACAGGACAAGAAGTACATTTTCTTGATGCGTTTCCACTCTGCCAACTGACTCAATCTGTTCCTCTAATGTCTTGCTTTTCTTTCTTCTTGTAGTCGCCTATTTTCTGATCAGTCTCTAAGGACCGCTGCTCTCCAGTTAATCTCCTGACAAAGTTTGGTCTGTCTGCTTATTCTCCTGCCTTTTATCTGGTGCATAAATGGTTTGGTTTTCACTTTTCATCCCACAAAACAGCTCAGGGGCATGTTTGAGTACAGTGGCATGAAAAAGTTTGGGCACCCTGATAATCTTTCATGATTTTCCTTCATAAATCGTTGGTTATTTTGATCAGCAATATCAGTTAAATGTATCATAGCAGAAAAACACTGATATTTGAGAAGTGAAATGAGGTTAATAGGATTCATAGAAAGTGTGCAATAATTATTTAAACAAAATTAAGGAGGTACATAAGTTTGGGCACCCTTGGCGTTTAATTGATTTGAATACCATCACTCAACGATTGTGAGAGACTGCAAGTTTGATTACCTTATGTGGGCTTCTGTGGAAGGCTGTAAACTATAGATTACAAAGTTTAATTTATGGCAAATATGCTCCCATTACAATAAAGTGTCAGAAAACCTATTTCTTACACCAATGAATGTACCCAGAGAAGAGGTTGCTTTGAATCATTGGGAACAACCGAGGCCTGCTGTCCACTGGAACACAACTGTCCACAAAATGCCACTGTAATGTTTACTGCTCAACACAGGTGGAAAGTACACATACATCGTTACTGCACTAAAGTAGAATTTTTGGATATCTGTACTTTATTTGAATATTTATTTTTCTCACAATTTTCCCTTTATGCCCTACATTTTATACAAATATCTACCTTCTACTCAGATTTTCAAAACGGTTTGTTATGGGACAGCTGAGGGGAGTTATTTCCCGTCACTGTGCACCTTCGAACATCAAACTGGTTTGAACCTAAAGGGAAGGGAATAATAACATGGAAAACACAATCCTGGTGTCACTGGTGCTCATCATACACAAAGAGACAATAAAGATAAAAAACAACGCAATTTATTCATCATTTACTTTGTAGAAGTGGGCTGGAATGATCCGGAACGGCATTTTTGGTCCGTAAGCTTTGTTTGCCGTACTTCACTACCTAGTTAGCACTGCAGAAGAAGAGCAGACATAAAGGGAGTGATGTGTTTTTAGGTGGCAGGTCATTTTAAGTGCAGTATTTCAAACCATCTGTCCGTCCATGTGGGATTTCTCCAAAACCACGAGAAGTTGAGCCTTGAAATTTGGCATGTGTGTTCTTAATGCTTCAGAGATAATTAGCATGATATTCCTAGCCCTGGATATAGTTCACTCTGTACCCTGGTTTTATTTATCTGAAGTGGAGACTAAACATGGAGGACTTCAGGCTGCTAATACTATGATAATATATACTAATGATATGCAGCCTCTGTCTCATGCCTAATTGGCGTAGCCTAATCATGTTGTTCTGTGTGATTGTATCTACAGCAATGTACCTTTTCAAGGCGGGCACACTACATTATATATATATATATATGTATATATATATATGTATGTGTATATGTGTGTATATATATATGTATGTGTATATGTGTGTATATATATATGTATGTGTATATGTGTGTATATATATATGTATGTGTAT
>VOQJ01015265.1:0-22367 GCA_015052665.1 Apistogramma diplotaenia
TTGTGAGCGAAGCATACACACTAACCGCTCACCTCCCCCCCACACCCCCCAACACACACACACACACACACACACACACACACACACACACACACACACACACACACACACACACAGTTAATGGAGGTTTAAACAAAGAGTACACATAAACAAGGAAGACATTTTTAAAACCTCAGTCTGTATCTCTGCTCCCTCCCTATTTTGACCTCTTGCCTCCCCCACTCTGCCTCTCTCAGTCTATCATCCCTCCCCTCGCAGACGCACATGGCGCTCTGGGATTCCACTCATTCCATTATAATAAGCCACATTCCCTGGAACACTTACTCCACTGTGTCCCTGCTTGTGGTCCCTGAGTCCCAGGGCAGACAACCCCCCACCCACGCCTCCACACACACCACCACCACCACCACTCCACACCACTCACCCCACCCTCCCCCAACACACCCTCTTTTTCCCTCACCCGCCCTCCTCTGGTGCTTATCCCGAGGCGGCTGTGGCTCCCAGAGCAGATAGCCCCAAGCAGCCAGAACTTCCCATTCCCATCGATCCTCATCTGTCAGTCTGTCAGTCACATTGGGTCACTCTGTCCTAGCTGCTCAGCGTATGTAGAGAGCTTAAAAAAATCCAGCACCTGGAGCAGAAAGCAAAATCCAGAGGAGGAAGAGAGGAAACCTGGAGAGACGGACTCCATCAAACCCATGAGAGACATGGGAGGAAAGGAGAAGAAGATTTTGGTGATTGCAAATGTGCACCACGGGTGAGTCTTCAGGGCTGCTGTTGTAGCCTCACCAGTGCAGGATTTTCCACGGAGAAACGTGGAAAATCCTTCATCACTGTGATATTCTATCCCCGGCTTGAATAGTAAGACACATTTTGTCCCAACAGTAGTGGCTATTTTTGTTAACGATAAATGCAAAGTCACTTTAAACTTGCCAGATGACCATGTTTTGAATTCTAACACCTCTTCTCCTGAGGGATCACTTGCATAAAGTGCAAGATGCCGCTTGTCAAGCGACCCGTGTGCTGTGCATTTGCCATACATTAACTCTCTGGGAAGCTCTGGTTTAAAACATGTCAAAAATATATATCATATTTTAAATGTAGAGTTTAACAAAGATGTCTTCATCATGCTCTCAGTGGGCTGTCATCACTGCATTTATATGCAACAATGCAGTAAACTGGAAACATTTAATTATTAAAGCCTGCAGATTCACACCTAACTTTGTCTGAGAAGCAGAAAGCAGCTGTTCTTACTGTGGACTAAAACGAGGACACTGCTTTGTTCTTGGCGTAACGGGAAAGTACACTGAGTGGAAGTTCTACTGTTACACTCTTCTGCCTGGGTTGCTGAGCTGTTGTCAGAGGGAAGGATTGGTGGGGCCGTGGGCACTGAATATGCCTAATGGGTATCAAATTAGAGTGTACATACATACTCTGCATGTTTATATGTGAAACTGCTGTCTGTTTGCACAAGATCCAGGGTGATGACTATACAGAGTTTATGAATTTTTCGAGAAGCCTGTCCTCACATGAACTCCACGTACCTCAAACTACTTTAAATATACATGCATGCACATTGTATATGGCACTTGCAGTAGAATTTCAGGGCTGCTCAGGCTCAGTAACAAATTGGCTTCAGCCTCAGAGAACCTCCACAGTCCGATGGCTGATTGTGACTTGGCTTTAACTGTGACGAAAGTGTGCTGGCAAGCTGAAAAGGAGAGAATGCCGAGTTTAGATGGAGAAAAATAAACCTGACGATCACTTGATATTATCCTGTCGGGCAGTTGACACTTTTAATTTGGTGCCTGTTCATTAGAAGTGACCTCTGTCACTTGAGTGTCCCCTCTAATGAAGCAGTGTGGACTGGGAAACAGGCTCAGTATTTCTCCTTAATTTTCTTTATCGAGGTTAGTGTCGAGCATGTCCCTTAATAGAGAAGATTTAAAAAGCCTCACTTGTTTAAATATGGTTTTTAAGACTGTATACACACATTATAGTGTACTTTTGTTTATTTAGCCATTTGGTGTGAGAGAAGACACAAATATGGTTGGATGGCAATGTTCTGTATTATTCTATTCTCCATATAGACACACAGACACCTCCCCACATTCCTATGGTTTATAGGCTTTGATGGCTGTTTCCATGTAACTACAGCTACTAAACCAGGACAGCAGAGGCCCCAGAGAGAAAGATAGCAAGCTCGGGTTGAAGACTGTCCATTCTAAGCCACCCCTCCTACTCAAGCTGACTGGCACTAGACTCTCTGTCCTGGCCTAACTCTTAAAAAAGGCTTCTAATCTGCTCCGTGGGTGTTTCTGTACCATGCCTACATGATAAAAAACAAACCCCAGCAGAGTTTGGCCTTAGATTACCTCCACATGTCTGCACGAGTATTTCCTGAATACGCAAATGCATGCACATGTGCACACAATGCAAGTAAACGGACATGCAGCAGACGCCGCGTCTCCTCACACCACTTAATGTTATCACAGTTAAGTGTGAGTGCAAAGTGTGAGTAACTTGCAGCAGATAATTTCTGCATTTGATTTTCAAATGTGCCACAAGAAACATTGTGCAGAATTAGGTCACCGTGACTCAAATCTGTACATATGCAATGCTTTCATTTGGGAAAAAGAAATGTGGCTCAGTTCTCCTGCCTGAGCTGCAGTCTACTGAAAACATATTAAAGTGGCTATTTATATAATTAAGTATAGTTCACTAAGGTTATTTGTGAATGGCCTGGTTGGTACTTTACGGTGGCAGCAAACTTTATTACTCGAGCACCATTTGTGCCCTGGCAGTGATTTGAGAGGACATAAAGAGGCACAGAGGAGTGTTTTATTGTCACCTGTTGCTCCTGCTTTCATTGTGTCACTCACTTTGATTCTTTTCAATGCCTGCAGCTTGTACTTTGTACAATTAGCCTGTTACAGTAAACCCACAGCTATGTACAGGCTTTGATGCGGGATTTAGCCACAATCCTGAACACAGAGATCTACTTTTACCTGAAAAACATGTAATTTCTATCAGTTCCTATTAGTATTGCTCTCATACATTCATTAAAAAGTTGATATTTTGAATGTCTATAGCTCGGGTCCCATAGGCACTGATGTGTCTCCTTATTAGTGCACCCTTGTGGCCAACTTGGCATTTTAGGGGGGATTTGAAAGATGCCAGACCTCCTAGTGTTTTTTTCTGCTTCGCCTCTAAACATACACTTGAGGCTTCACAGAGTCCCAAGGGTCTTCATGATTCATTGCTACTTTAAGAGTTATGAGACACATGCAGTTCTTCCTATCAGTTACATGGAAGGATTAGGATGGAGAAGACAGATAGGAACCCCCCCTGGCGTTTTATAGAGAGGGATTACTAAAGGCCGCCGAGCTAAGCAAACATACACAAACTACAGCATTGCTTGGACACACTCACTGCCAGAGAATACATAAAACACAACCACACACCCATCCACAATGCCCTCATGTAGCGGGTCACTGAAACAGCAACTGGAATGAGTCAAAGCGACCACAATGGAAAGCAATCTAATCAGCTTTAATTTATGTCCACCTGGCAACAAGCCTTTTGACAGCTCATGCCCCCTGATGGTTTCTTATTAAGGGAGGTTTTTCCATATCTGGTGATAGCATGCCCCTTGACCTTCACCCTGCATGGAGAACCCAAAATAAAGCCCTATAAAGTAAGTGGCCAAGGGTCAGCCTGTCTCCCAGAGCTCACAGGCAGGCAGCCATCTCAGCACCAGCTGACACAATGAGGTGGAAATGTTTCTTAACTCTTATGCTTGTATACAATTAGAAATATAACAATGTTCTTGTTGAAATCAAATGTATTTAAAGCAAAAGTTTTGTCTTCCTCAACGATAACAGGCTTTTGTGTGTGTGAAATGGTCAGAAATGACACGGTTTATTACAAATAAGGCGAAGTATCTTTGCTCCTACCATATGCAGTGTATGCAGTCACACCCAATCACTAAGTCACTGTGAAAGCTGGTCCCATCGATCGATATTATCAGGAATATCAGGACTTTTTGTGCATTCAGCTTCGCTGGAACTAAGATATTCTCCCTTTAGTCACCAAAAATGGATGTTTGTAAAAATGCTGAGTCGATAAAGAGCAGATTATTGTGGACACCTTTATAATATGGGTGAACTGAGTAAAATATCGATATATAAATCTGGTTCTGCCTACGTTACCATTCTTTCACATGTTCCTCTCTAATTTACCTTGAAGCGATCTTATGGATCCAGATCTTCATACCACGTTGGTTCTGAGAAGGGATCAGCAACATGCCCCAGTTACAGGATGTTGTCCATCATTTGCATGAGCTGCAGTTGTGGTTTGTTCTTTGTGTTACCTCTTGCTCTGATCCTGAGTCTGAATCAAGTCTCGTCACGCTGCTTTCAGTGAATTAGAAAAGTTATTTAGGGGGTTGTTTTGTGATGTCAATACACTGTGATAGCAGTGAGTTGCACAAAAACAATTCAATGGTAAATATAGAAGTAAAAGAAAACAATTATAGAGTTTAAATTTCTCCCCGCTATAAACAAATCAGCACATGTAAAGAGGCCAACATAAGAAGCAGTGACAGGTGCGTCCATGGCCACTCTTTGGTTCACTGAAGCTGAAATCCTACCCTGAGAAAGCCTCTGATGCTGAAGAACAGCTCTGGCTGCTACACACAGGCTGCTTTAGAGGCTTATGCACCATGCTGCAACTACAGCCACTCTCTGCCCTCTGTAATTGTCAAGCAAAGGCGGAACATTTACACTCTAGAGGTATAAATATCCCCAGTGATCTTCCATGACTCCCCTAGAGGCTCAACAGGTAGAGCGCAGCAGAAAGCCAGCTGTCGCTAGCAGGCGTCAGAGCGGATTTCTCCACCACATCATCAGTCATCTCATGTGGATCTGAGAGACTGCTGCCCACTGGAGGCCTGGATCAAAGCGTATGGGCTGTGCAGCTATTTCAACAGTGTAGATTAGACCTGGGCAAGCGTACACTGTTAATACCAAGGTAGCAATCCCCTTTAATATCACTGTTGCATTACTACAGTGAGAGCAGTTTTTAAATCACTGAAGAGAACTGCTGTCTGTCACTGTTATATTTTCATGATCTTTGCACCATCGGTTGCCTTTCATGCATAAAGATCAAGATTTTCACTCACTCCAGGTATTCAAGTACAATTGTGTGAAATGCTTCACTGTTTATTACAAAAAAAAAGTAGTTAAATAATTTAAATCTATAAAAATACTAATAAAAGAAAAGAAATAGTATAAAACCATAGAGAATTCAGTGTAGCATATTTAAAAGGCCGTACACATGGGTGAGACTGAGTGTGAGTGAGTGTGTATTTGTGCTCCTGACTCGTCTGGCCTTCAGGGAAAACAAAGTTCCTTTGCCTGTTGATGAATGATTCATGGATCCAATCTTTCCTTTGGGGGGCATCAAGGAGAACAGACATTTGGATGCTTTAAAGGTCTCAGAGCCTCCATTTGTTGTACTTCCACGTTAGCTTGGCAGCCTGCACACTGATCCGTGCACACCACTCTCTAAAGGCCTTGCTCATGGACTAAATTTAAAAAAGCATCACATCCTTTTATATTTTAATTTGTGTCCGTTTTATGCAACAAGTTATGGAAAGACATCTTTTTCTGTTGATTGCTATGACGCTTCATTTTAACAGCACAATATTTAACTTTAATCTTGTGATAATTTCAGGTCAGACAGGAAGACTCCCTGTAACGAGTTACTTTCTGCTAAGAAGAATGGAAAACCTCCCCCATCGGCAGTACCACCACCCATACCCATGTCTCCCATTGTTGAAAAGATGGAGGGACTGAAGGCTATTCGCAACCGCAGCAACAGCCTCCGCCTGGGCCGCCTGGCCTTCTACCGACACCTGGAGAAGGTGGAGACCATGCGCTGTTTCTGGGAGCTCAAACATGTGGAGCTGGAGGGAGGAAATCAGCAGGTAACCTGCCCTTGTTGTTGTCCGTGCAGAGCCTTTACACTGAGGTCTTTGACTGCATAGATCACTGATGCACCCTCCCTTCTCCCTTCTTTCATTTTAATCTGATTAACTCAAATGACTTTTCCTGCTCATTTCTGATTTACCTGACAATTACATATCAGATACTGAGCTTCTCAAGTCACCATCTGTCTGTTTCACGTCTGCATCGGCAGACCGCGAGAACCGACACATTTTTGTCCTCACTGATGAAAACACACGTGTTGAACCTGAATGTGCAGTGGCAGAAAAAAGAGAACAAAAATAACTAAAAGCAAACACTATTCCAGCTGGCAGCGCCTCTTAGACGGCACAACATGTGCTGACCACAGCTGACAGATGGATACAGCAAGCTCACTAGAGGGCGCTGCAGATCTTTCCCTTTTTGTATTGCTTGTTTAAACCGCCACAGCTCTGCCATTCAGACTGCAGATTAAAAGGTGAATTTGGCTCAGTGACATATTTCCAGTGGCCACACGATGGCAGGCTCGAACCAGTTTGCTCTGCTTATTTAGAAAATGAATATATTCTTCTGGACTTGGCCTTCTTAAAGGGTCAGTTTTTTAATCTTAATATGCATGATAACTACACACTATTAAGCATTATAAAAGTATGAAAAAATTATATTTTATTATTTATAAAGCATCCCTTATTTTAAATTGGCACATGCACTTGAAATGCAACGTAAAGTGACACACGTGATGCTCACGCATGCAGTCCACATGTAAAGAAATGATTCATACATCATTCGCATGTTCCAGCTGTGTGCTACAGCTCCTTTATACACTGAAAGTAAAAAGGTTTCTGCGAAGGACGCACCTGCCACTACGGCTGTGTGGGATGCAGAGAATGGACCCACAACGCAGGACTCAGACGAACTGAAGAAACAGCTTTATTGCTGAGATCTCGGAAAGCATGCTAAATGAAGGGAGTTACAAAAGGTCAAAGCAAAAATCCATGTGGACACACACACACACACACACACACACACACACACAAACACACACACACACGAGGGAGTAAGCAACAAAGAACAGAGAGAAAACTGAATAAATACACAAACAACAAGCAAAGGGACGAACTAACGAAAAACGTGATAAATAATACTTTTTAAATCTTCATTTCGAACATATAAGTAACATGTGCTAATACACACAAGCACCAAATCCACATGCAATCGGTGAGCTTCAGAGGATAATGTTAATGTGAAAGTTAAATAAAGTGTAACCCATGGTGGAATCAAATCTCTACACAACAATGCTCCACAAAAAGCCTGGAGGCTGAGTGAGGGGACGTGTCCTTCATTATTTAAACATGACAAACTCTGCCATATTGTTATGTGAAATATGCAGGCTAGTCTACAGCTCTACCAGCTTCATTACCAAATGCTGACACTCCTGCCCCTTCTCTCTTTGTGCAGAGGTTCTCATCATGTTCCCACTGGGAAATATTTTCCCTCCCAGGAATCTTGCTGAGCAACATCTACGACCCCGTAACCTCCCAGCTGTTATCGCTTGTTAAATCAAGCTTGCTTTAGACAGCTGCAGCGAAGAATCTGTGAACACCTTTAAGGTCTTTTGTCTTTCTGGAAGGGTTTATTATTTATTTTATTATTGAATTAAACAGAAAAATGAAGGATCTCAGTGCAACTTTTCAAAGAGGACAAGAAAGGTTCAGAGAAACATTTTAAAGTTAAATCTGTAAAGTAAGTTTAACAGGCTGATCACATTCCACTGTCACAGCATAAATCACCTGCTCCGTAGAGACAGATATCTGTCACACACACACTTAGAGTCCGAAAAGGAAACTGCAGTCCTTGTGACACTGGCAGAATAAATGTACACTCCACCTACAGTACAGTCAAGCAGGAGCAGTTTTTTTTTTCACTCCCTCTTTATAAAAGTGGAATTTAGTGTTTTAAACATCCAAAGATTCTGCTTTATGTTTCCCAGCTGCAGTCATTGGAAAAAGAAAGTTTTCACAGGACTCCATCCAGTCCTGGGAAAAACAAAGTGCACCCTTACTGCTTCCAGAGGAGTTACGAGGGTGCGTAGCAGCCAGCTCCTCGACTCACTGCTCATCAGCACATGTGGGCACCTGTACAATAGCAGACATTTTGGCAGTTTGCTGGTCTGGAGCTTTCAGCTGTGTGTTAATGCAACACCACAATCTTCCCATCACTGGAGGTCCCCAATAATTCACCCTGAGGTCAGACCACGCAATCCTCAGAAAAGCTGCAAACAGCCCATGACGTCCATCGCAGGCCTCAGTTAGCACGTTACATGTAAAAGTCCACAATTAGAAAAAGACTTGTTGCACTGACATGTTGCAATAGGTCAAGTCTAGTCCTCAACCTGCTGTGGTGAGCAACAAACAAACAAATGCCGGCAAATATCAATAAACTGAAGCAATGTTGAGTGGGTCAAAATTCCTACAACAACACAAGAGACTGAAAAGTAAAGTACAGAAAAGTAATACTTCAAGTTACTGCTGCTGAAGGTGGTTCTACGAGCTAATGCTACCGAGTCACTGAGGGCATTTAGTTTTTCACAGGACTGCATAAAGTTCTGTGAGATCTTTTGTTTTAAAATAGCTGTATAATATTTATACAAACAAAATAATACAATAATTAAATAAAGACACTCCTTTCCCCTTTCCTCCTTCTCACACACCATGGAGACTCACAACGACATCAGCTTCAGCTCTTGTTTTGTTGTCACCTGTGCATCAGGTGGCCAGAGAAGATAAACTTAGCACTGCGCAGTTGCAGGTGTTCGTTTACAGTCATGCGTGCTTGTGTAACTGTCATCATCTGCAGTGATGCGTGCACATACTTATCTGTGCCCGTGTGTGAGGCTTAGGGAGGAAAAGCGGCTGGGAGTCAGAGTAAGGAGTACTCAAACACGCATGAAGTGCTGTGTCTGAAGTTAAAGGATACCACAGGGGTCTCACCAACATGCCAGCAGCACCAGGGGCAGCAGCAGGCAGCTGATTCTGCGTACGGCAACGACACCCTGAACCCTACACCACCTGTCCCCTTCTCGTCTCAGAGACAGCGTGTTCTCTCCTTTTAGGTCCCGTGGTGGGAGGTAGCGAGGAAGTCGGGTGGAGGGTGAATGGGTGGCTGGGTAGGCGGGTGGCTTGACTCCACAGAAATCCTGTCCCTGTCTGATATTGCAGCGAGCAAAGGATTGAGCGTTCAGTGATACAGGAGCCTAGCTCTTTCATAAATAACAAGTGCTGCCTCTTCCCATGTCAACATCTTGTTGCCGGCCACCCAAGGCGGCAGAGAGGCCGAAATAAGACGGGCAGCCTGTGCAGGCAGACAGCGGAGACAGGAAGAGGAAGGCTTCCATTATGGAGAACTTCCTAAGGGATAAAGATCTTTGGATATTAGGGAGTGTGTGTCTGGTGGCTACTTTTCTGTGGCGACGGCTGTGGAAATTATTCTCCACAAAGAAGAGAAGAGAGACGACATCATCTTCAGATGCAGAGGTAATAGAGCAAGAGAGCAGTTTAGGTCAGTGCACCTGTGTTACACCTGTACGGGTGAGTATGGGAGCATGCATGAGGTTCATTCAATCTAATGAACAGAAGTATAAACAGGAAATCTGGCATTGGACGTGCTGGGGATTATGTTAGAGGCTGACAAGCTGCAGCTCTGTGTGAACCAGAAATTAAGTAATGAATGTTGTCACATTATCACCCCTGCTGATGCGGTCTTGATGCCAGAGCGATAAAATCTGAACACATCCTGTTTTTGTTGATTTTGACGGAATAGAAGCCCGTTGCTGCTGATTAACGCGCAGGCCTGGGAAGATTTCCCGCTTCTCTGTGAAGGCATTTGCTTACAAACTTATAAAGCAGGCAGAAACAAGTGGGCTTGGATTAGTTGTGGATTCAGATCCAGAGCAATTAAATATTTTGGAATGTTAGTGGAATCAGAGACGATGATCTGCCAGGTGTCCTGTGCACATGCGTGTGTGCGCATGGCTGATACCTCAACCACTTCTCTCCTGTAAAAGAAATTCTGATATCAGTGGGAACGCCAGGTAAAATATACCTGTAGGTAAAATGAAAAAAGTGAATTCATTTTTGATATTGATTTTAAATCAAAGAAAACTCTCCACCATGAACAGTAATGAGTATCAGCCAATGAACAAACTTTTGGTAATATGACGGGCACAATTTCTATTAATAATAAGATAACAGATTTTATTTAATGTGCAACAGTGGTAGTTACATGGATTATCTGAACGCACTGCTACAGCGGCTTATGATAGCAGTAGCAATTGGCGTTGCTTGCAGGTATTTTGATTATCATATGTGCAAAGAAGATCCGAAAATATCTCAGCTCAGCTATGCTGGTGTTGTCTGTTGGTAGTCTCTGATTTCGCTCCAAGAAGACGAGTTGTGTTTCTGATCATGGGAACAGGGTCCACCGACTCGACTGACGAGGTCCGCTTTACAGACGGCGACTGCAGTAAAATGAATCAGCTCAGTTATCTCTGGCATCGCTGACATTTCCATCTGCACTTGGGCTGAGCTGCACTAAACACGCTGCTTTCACAAAATGCTACGACAACAAAAGTATTGAGGCTCGTGAAGCCACATTTCGTGCCTCTGAGACCAACGTGTGAGTGTCAGTGGAAAGCATTACATCATCACACATGCGTCAAAAACATGTCACCAGGAGTGACGTCTACATTAATATGCAACAGCACTTAACTCCACCACTCCATACAGACAAGCCCGTGCACTCAACACTCCAAACACACTGTGTTCGGTAAGCCAGTTTATTATGTTAACATTATCCAGCAGGAAGTAAATGTGACCCACTCCCCATAAAGTCGAGTGCTGTGGTGCTTCAGCAGTTAATGCCTGTCAGTGTCAGCTTAGTATTTTATATTGCTCTGTCTTGTTCTTGCACTGACAGATTACTGTTACAACTCTGCTTATCATTTCTACTACTGCCAAAGTACAAGTGTGTCAGCACGTCTCAGCAACGTTAGCACAGAAGATCATGTTTATAAACTGTTTTACATCAGGTAGGTGCAGCGGGTTAATCTTATTTAAAGGAAATCTGTCCGGGGTGTTTAAACAACAGAGTTTACTGACTTTCAACTCAAAGAAATGTCTGCACACCTGAATGGGTGACATTTGTGCTGGAGGAAAAATCTTTGTTCAACAAACTCCACTCATAAATGCTGTATGTGTTGCCATGTTCCATTTGTGCCAAAATCTTCAATTTCATACAGTTTGTGCGCAAAAAGCCAGCTTACAGAAAATTCTCACCACTAGATGTCAGTAGAATGCAGATTGCGATCATCAGAATTCTGTTTTCAAAAGTTTTTGACCATAGTGGCTTTGTTGGCAGTATAGACATGCCATGGGGGAAGAGATATGGGGAAAGACATGCAGGCAAATTGGCACCAGGCCAGTAATCAAACCTGTGCCGCCCACACTACAACAAGGCATATAGATGCGGTTGCCTACTTTTCCACTAAGCCACCCAGGAACCGGAGCATTCGGTTTTCTTACCCCTTCCAATTCAAATGCACAAACCAAGGCCGCTGCAGAACAAACAACTCTGGCTGTGTGAGTACAAGCTGTCAGTCCGCTGTTTAGATCAGCTGTCAGTATGCTGAGTGTCCATGTCTATTTATTCTGGAGGAGGCTGTAAAATTTTGTGAGTCTGATAGGAGTCGATGAGTCAGTGAAACTGACTTCTGTCGGAGGTGACACTGGACGCCGGGGCCGGCGGTAGCATAAGACAAATTTGATTCTTGCCCACCAAATCAAAACCTCTTGTACCGCCTGCGGGCAGGGAAAGATCCTCACATCAAGTTACGCCTACAACAGTTTTTATTTTCCACACTTTGACAATTTCTCACACTCACACGCGCTGCACGCAGGTTCAACGGAACAGCTCTCGTTTTATGCTCTTCCTTCCTTTCACACTCTAGTTTTCATGTTAATATTTTTACTTCTGTTTACCATAAGCATTTATTGCTTCTCTAAGCAATAAAGTAAGTTTAGTCCTGGAGTATCCCCAACAGCTCCCGCTGCTGCCCGGGCTGAAATGCCTCCCCCTGAGGGGGCTACCTGCTCCATTTCCTCCTCTGTCCGATCAGCAGACAATCTGCTGATTAGTTTCTCTGCATGTAGCAGAAGCACCCCTAATGCTAGTCCTACTCGGGCCACAACCTCAGACCCAAAGCAGGTCCTTCCTCTGGCTGTTTCAGCGCTGGGTTCTACTGTTGCATACCTGAATAGCACTGGCTGTGTGGGCACAGTGCTATTCAGGTCCTACTGTTCTTACAGCCAGTGCTAGCTAACTATCCAAAACGTGCTATCGCCAAATACGTTCCGCTCATTCATTCGTGATAGCACCTCCTGAACTTTTCTGTCTGCAAGCGCTGCTGTTTTTGCTGCTGTTACCCGACATTAGTTAAACTTGCTTTGAAGTGGATCTAATGTTGCTGGACTTGGACACTTAGTGAATGAACTCTCATACGATGTGAGAATGTAGTCAAACTGTTTATCAGCTTATAGCTTTTAACTACCAGCCCCATTCATCCATCCTAAAAACACTTCAGGCTTAAAAATATTATTACAAAAATCAAATCAGTTTGTAACTGAGCAACAAAATGGTCAACAGGTTTTTAATGTAAATATAAAATTCAGAATTCATTTGTATACATTTTTGTGTGATGCATCAATATCAGCTGATATAAACTTAAGTTAAATAATTACGTTTAAAATAAACATCAGTAAAGCAAATTCTATAAGATGAAATGGACCCTGGGTTTTTGCATAAGGCTTCTACAGAGTCAACTGTAGCTTATGTTAATACATGTGAGTATGGCTAATGTGAGAAGGGCTTCTCCTGCCTCAGATTCTCACACTTACATAGCTAAGATAAAATTAGCACACATACAAATACATGAGGGATAGAGAAGAGCTCATAATGGTTTGAGACTTGCAGCCTATAATGTGATGACTACAAGGTTAAGAAACATAAAGGAAGAACAAAGAGCCAGCTGCTTTTATAGGCTTCCTTGTCTAATTTAAACCAAACTAAACTTTGAAATTACATATACGAATAATTTCCGTATATTTTGTTCAAATCTATATGTACTTTTCTGTTGTATGGTACTCTAATCTAATACAGTGATATATTATTATATTTATTTGATTGCATGTTATTTATTTTTTATTATTATTTATTTATGTATTTAAATATTGAGTTATTCTATTGTGGTGTGATGTTTACGGTGTTATCATCAGAACTAGAGAAAATATAGTGCAGAAATTCAAAAAATGTAAAGCGATGGGCTTAATTTACAAATGGTAAATGGACTAGTTCTTATACAGCACTTTTCTACTCTTCTTTGCACTCAAAGCACTTTATACAACATGTTTACATTCACCCACGTTCATGTTTAACTAAGCTAAGTGCTTATTATCTAACATTCACATGAATTCTTACTCCAAGGATTGGCCGAGGATACTTAGGGCACGTAGCGCGGAGCAGCCAAACGTCCGGTGGATGACTGCTCTGTCTCCTGAGCTACACCCCAAGCAGCCGCTTGCAGAAAATGAATTTATCCGCTGTGGAGGGCAGGTTCTGTATTGTTACATTATTATTGGCTCTAATTTGTGTGCTATTTTTTTAAATTCTGCCTGTGTTTTCTGAGCCTGCAGCCTGCCTCCAACAGTCAAAACACATGAATGTTAGGTTAGGCTACTGGACTTCACTTCACACACTGGATTAGAAATGTATTCACCTGAGGGAATTTAAATTTTTTAATGCATTATATTATGGTGCCTCCTTTCCCCCAACCAGGTACATAATCTCCTTTCTTTATCACCTCTCCCCTGGTGAGGTAAAATGAAAAGCACTCTTTAGGAATCTGCTGTACAGAGAACATTCAGTCGCTCAGCCTAGAAGGTGTAGCGGTGCATATGATCAGCTCTCTTTGTGAATTTAGCCAGCCGAATTCAGCAAGATAGATATGTGAGCAGCTACATGAGCTCTTTCCCACCCCTAGACGGTATAATGTTGGCATAAAATAATTCAGTGAGGTAATGTAATCAGTACTTTCACCTTAAATAAGAATCGATAACCTAAAATCAATACCTGCTCTGTACAAGTCCGACATAATGAATTACTGTAAACTTTATCACAATGAACTAACCAGTTTAGCCTGCACAAAATGACCTACGGTATTTTCATGCAAACTTTGAATGATTTACAATTAGTGTACATCAGCAGGACATAACGCAGCATATCATGTATTGATTCAATAGCTGATTTAATGGCTCCAAAATTAATCAGCACATTGCACATAAGAGTTTGAAATGAATTTATTTATTTAGTAGGGACAATGCACATTAATAAACAGTCCTGTAAATGTGCCAGAATTAGCCAAAGGCTATTTTCCATCTGTTGTCCCTGTACCAGTCACAAAACAGCAAAAGTTATACAATCAATAGTAAAAAGGACTAAACTACACATAGTAAGTTAATTTTCCAGTTTAGAACAGTCCACTCCCTGGGAAATACAAGTTACTCCATCTCTGCTCACTCATCCTCATAGCTCAAGCTGCATGTGAAGTATCGTGACTGCAACTTTATGTCTGCACCATGAACGCCTCACAGGAAAAAGAAAGAAAGAAAGAAGGGATTGTTTTTTCCACAGAGAAGCCTAAAGCAGCAAGTAGCAAATTTGGTATTAACATTCATCTGCCATTAATCCCTAACATGAGCTCAAGGTAGTTAGCACAAATTCATGTGGAAAACATACTTGAGCAGATGTTCAGCCCTCAGCATCAAGCCAAAATATACTTACTTTTTTGCAGTGTATCTCATTACCTCTGAGCATGAAGGCTTATTAAAACACTGCACATGTTCTCTTCTGCAGACTGGAAAGCATTCTTGTCAGTATGGGCGCATACAAGTCTTTCATGGGATTTTTGACACATTAACAGAGTCAAGAAAAGTAGCTAAAACAACAGCAAACAAGAAAACTTGCAGACATTTTTTATAAAGTGGGATGACTTACAACAAAGACTGAAAACAGGCCAGAAAAAAGCCCCACAAAACCTGTGTATGAAAAGGGCACTAAGCATAATTTATTTTGAATATTTTGCAAAGTAAACATGCAAGATTGAAGTTTAGCTTTTCCATGTTTTGACTTTACAGCAGGGAGGGATTTCAGAAAAACTGTGCACACTGTGGTTCTCAAAACCACGGTTTATAAGTTGAGATGACCCCCTGGTGGCCACTCAGTAATGACGTCAGAAATTGTTTCTTGTAGCAAAAACCTTGGAAAAGCAGTGTCACACAAGGTTCTAGGTTCAGCTTGTGTGCAGTGGTTTTTGAAAACCTCGGGCCCACACCTTTGACCACGGCAAATTGCAAAAACTTCAAAAAGTGCAAAATTCTTATCAAATATTCTGAATTCCCTCCCCTTTATTAGAGTCAACAGGAGTTTTAGTAGTGCTTACATTTAGGGATATACACACAGTACCAGTCAAAAGCTTCGACACACTCAGCCATTCATCTGAATGAGTGAGTGAATTCAAATTTTTGGCCACAGCAGTATTTCTATAGCTCAGGGCAGTTTCAATAAGACGGGACAGGGGTGGTGTAGCAAATGAGTCAACAAAAAAAATCCCATTTTAATCCAGATTATAAAATGATTAATTAATTAATTAATTATTAATTACACGATAATTAGACTTTACTATGCATTGATTTAGAATGCATTGTTTATTATCACTGATCATTTAACTAATGTGCTATATTCTTAAAAACATCAGCACTGATTATTAAATATATTAAGCATTAATGGAAAATGTTATGTATGCAAACCTTTCTGAAACATGTCAGAGTGCAGGCCAACAGGGAATTTCAGCTGACTGCACGTTGTGTTTACGATCTGTCACCGTGCACAGTAGATCCTCCATGGCAAGCAGTGGCTCTTTGGATGTGTGTGCCGGGTCAGGGAACAGCTGACAAAATGCCTTTGTTTCTAAATGCCCAGGTAGTCATGACTTCATGCTTAGCCCACAGACAGTCTGTGGTCATAGCCTTCCATCTAGTGGTAACAAGACCAAAGTGCATCTTATCATTAAAATACAGCCTAAAACTTTCTATTTCAAATCTCTCTGATTCCCAAAGCAGCATCTATATTATCATTTTACAGAATAACATCATCATAGCAAATGAATCCACGTGATCCATCACAAGCTGGCCTTGTTATTAGTTATGTCTTATATTACTATATACTAGTGACTAAAAGACCACTACAGAATGATATTGTTGCACATATTGACCAATTCACTACACACAATAGAAATTCATTAACATATATTTATTATATTCACATTTCTGCATCAAATCATTTGCTTTCATTAATGTCACACACATTTATGTACCCGTGCAAACATGTAGCTTCTCTGCTGTTAAATTGGAGGACCATCTTATAATGACTTCCTTGGTCTGTTGTCATAAAATTTCCAGCATGTGGCACTGATTGGATATAAATAGTCTATCAATTTTCAACTTTTCACAGTTAGGGTAAGGGTCAGAGCTAGGCTTTCACATGTTATCGCTAAGCTATTTCAAAATAGCTTAGCGATAACATGTGAAATGACTTTAGGAAATTGGCACCATGTGGTGAAACCCAGCTGCATGTGATGATTTCAGATACTAACGGGTGGCATAAAAAGCTCCAGGAAACACACAGAATAATCACAGAATAATAAATATAACTAATCTTGTGTTAAAGACAAATAACCAGAAGCATAAAGTTTAAAATCAGGACATGAGATTACATCACCCATTTGTATTGACGCTGTTTCACTGAGAGACTGAACATATGATGCATGAGATCCTCTGCTTTAACTGCTCGCTAAGCTCGATAGTTTTGTGTTTTGTGTTATCCTTTTAGATAATATCACACACGGTGGATGTGCACATCTTTAAGAGTCTGTGCACAATGCAGCACACATAGAAGAGGCTGCAGCTCAGTGCAACAACACATCTCTGTGCAATAGTTTTGCTTCGCCCGTGGAGTATTTCCTCGTAATCAGAAACATATTCTGGGCCATATTACATACGAAACTCAGACCCCAGACCCAGAACAAAAGTGAATACACCAGTGATCTCCAGTTATCCTCGCTGCATGAAGGTGGTTACAGAAAAACCTGTAAATGCCAGAACTGCCTCCGGTTTGTGCCTGTGTCGATCTGCATGCTGGAGCCCCTCAGGAAGCCTGGCATCAGAGGAGTCTTACAGCATGGAAATGAGCCAGAGCCCATCGCCAACGCTTAAGAACGTCTACACGTTTCTGTACAAGAAAAGTAATAATGTAATAAATCTGTACTGTTTGCTTTGAATTTTACCTGAAGTTTAATGTGAAACAGTTTTGAATCATTTGGCATTTGTTTAGCATGTAACACATCTGTATATGGGTCCTCACTACTGTCACCACCACAAACTTCACTGACGTCAAACAGAACCTCTGTTCTATGAACAAAATCTTTTAGTGTCCCACTGAGGTCTGAGGTTGCAGAGAGCTAAATGGACCATATGGTTATCATGGCAGCTAAACTGTGGAAAGAACAAACTGTCATCAGCCAGCGGCGACACAAGCACGTTTGACAGATAGAAAAGCAGCAGGTGGAGCTACGGAGATAATATGTGCACTTGTTTCTATTGGCACGTACTCACCAGGCTTTAATGGTCTATCAACAGTGGAAAAGGTCCATCATTAGATCCAAAATGTTACATAAACTCTTCAGCTCAGCTCTCCTGAAGCCCTCGTGCATCTTTGTATGGTGCAATAGCAGAAGTTCAGTATAAAATCCGGTTGTGTTTCTCCCAAGGACTACGTCTGTCAACGGAAACTGTAGGAAAAAGTGCAGGAACAGACTCTGCAAAATATGTTGAGTTTTTCTATTTCATCTACAACTTTACGTCAGGTTTGGCTGTGTGGCAGGCAGGGTTGGACCCAAATGCAGGACACAAGAGGCAGAACCAAACTCCAAGCAGCTTTAATGCTGACACTTCTTGTAATGTTCCAAAACACAAAATACTTAACATAAAATCCCAAATCCCAGGTAGGTCATTAACTCAGAAGGAATATGTGCAAACACAGAGGACATGACAAAGGACAAGGGTAAACATATGGAAGTAAACTGGGGCCATAAAGTTTGTTAAAAAATAACAAAAATATTTCAAAACTACTTTTCAGATTCAAGTTTTTTTAAACTTGGAAAAAAAATCTGAAAGTGGAAAAAGTAGTCTTGAAATTTTTTTTTTTCCAGTTCCAAACTTTTTTTTTTCATTTTCAAACTTTGTTTCAGTTTTATTATTATTTTTGAACAAACTTCATGGCCCTCAATGACACTCAATATATACACAAGAGATGACGAGGACAGGTGTGCACACTGTATTGTAGGTGCTATAGCACATAACTGCTACATATAATGAAAGAGAAAGGTGTAACATGACGGCAGCAGTTAAAGAGTGTGTATGTGGCTCTTTGTTGCCTGTGCAATTCAAATACCTTGTTGGGTCAATGAGGACCCCCTCTATGAATGCAGATTTTTGAATGCAACTATATTTGGTCTCAGTAAGGCAGTGTGGTGTGAGTCATAAAGATGGCCTGGTGAATCTTATGTGGTTAGGGATGCCATTTGGGAGGGAAACCCTGGATGATTCAGGGGCCCCAGAGCTGGACCAGGGCCCTGGAACATGCCACAGCTCAGAGAGCTGTCACTGAGCTGTTGTCGGTGGGCCTAAAGTGTCTCGTCTAAACCCCCCACCCCCTGACCGCCCCACCTCTCCCAGTCTGTATCATTTGGATCGGAGGCACCACTTTAATCCAGAAGCCCTACCCCTTCCATGTCCTTTAATGCACTAGTCTATGTTAGCCCAGCCTAGCACAAAATGCTTTTAAAGGCTATTATGAAACAATATGGATACAATTTGAATTAAAGTATAGAAAAGACATGCATCAGTTCACTGATGCACGCACATTAATAGTTTTTTTTATCTTTTGTAAAACAGAAAATGCCTTTTGGGCCAACAGCATTCCAGTTTATAAATAAAAAACATTTTGGTCTCATTTCACGCTTAGTTTCAGCTTTCTCTTGTCAAGCTACAGTAGTGTTAAATATGGACCAGGCTTACCACAACAGCAGCCATCCCAAGCTGCACGTTTGTTGTGTGTGACACAGTCTATAATTGTGGCTCGGGGAGTGATAATGGATTACTGGAAAGCCCGTGGCAGGAGAAAAAGCATTATATATTGCCTGTGTCTTCCTGCTGAGTAATTCTATATGTGGTGAGAGCAGATAGGCTGCGTCAGCCTCATTCCCAAACTGTCCTCCTATACCACGCCGGCTCTCGTGTTACCATGTAACCTTTTCTGACGAGGGATTTCAGAGCTTGTCCGACAGGGTACAGTTAAACCTCCCACCAGACCGATGTCCCACCTCTCCGCTCCCGGCCTGCCAGCTCGCTGACGTGTGTATTCTGCCGGGTTTATTTTGTTATCTACTGTATTACAGTTTGTCCCCAACAAAGGAAGCTGTTTTGGAATATGAAGTAATTCAAAGCTGGTGCAGACAGAAGAAAATAAAGGAAACGGGGAATGTGAAGAATGTAAAATAACACACTGTCTACCACCTCTATATGCTCCTCTAATAATCAGGATCGTTTTGAGGATGTGACTGTGTGATGGGATTTGATGAAATTTGGAAACTCTGCTGCTGGTGGTCGACCAAGTATAGATCCGGGACATTTACTTTGTAGTGTTTCAAGTCCAGAACAGTCACAGAATCAGATTTTTCTGTATGTTTACCTGCAATAATCCACAGACTTCAGCATGTGAAATGTTTTGAGGTTTCACTGAATATGATGTTTAGGCCCTGCATAACTAGAATCCAGTGTAGTGTGAAAGCTCTTTCCCTGATTACGGACCTCTTTATCCATTCAGTATTATCTTAACATTATGCTTTATACTCTGTATTTGCACAGTGTCCTCTAACATTCTCACCTTCAGTGGTTAAAAGCCACTGGGGATACAAGTGTTAACCCTGACAGCTGATGAGCTGTCTGTGCTGGAGTAGGAGGAACAGAGTGTAGGTCAGGTTTTTCCGTTGTTGACAGATGGGTGCCAGTATATAGGCGCCAGCGCTTTGTCACTCAGCAGATAGACTGGAAAAGTTTGAGGTCAATGTGCAGAGTCACGTCTCCGTAGGTGTGCCCGTTCATGAATATGAACTTGCGTGTCAGCATCAGTATGTGTGTCAGTCTGCCCTCTTTAATTCTTTACAGCGACACTTGTGCAGGAAGTTTCCTCTCCCACAATCCCCTTCTCCTCTGTATCAACAGTTCTTAGGTGTCAGTCGGATCACCTGTTTCCCGCTTCCTCCCGCTGTCTTCTTCCTCACGCTGAGTGGACGGCAGGCTCATATTGGGCACCTCGGAAGCTCTTTACACTTTAAGACCTCCAGATGAAACCGAAAGCTTTAAAATTCTTTGCAGCATCAAAACATTTCCTAAACTTTTGTCTTTGAACAATGTTGGTTCAGAATTAGATGACTTTATTTACAGGAAAATTAACCAAAGTGAGGTAAATGCATTAGGATGCAGTTATATAATTATATGGTGCTGCTGTGCTGCAATTTCTGACAGAGAATATAAAATTCGATTTTAAAACCTTGATGCATGTTTGCTTTGAACTCAGGGCCCCACTATCTGACAGGAGGCCATAGATCTCATAGGGTTTGGGTTTTATTAACATTTCTTTAATGGATTCTGGGCCTAAGCCCGTGAGTCATAAAATAAATTATCATTATTACATTACAGTAATTAAATAAAAATGTGTAATATTCATATTTAATCATAAATATAGTCAAAAAATACAAAAATGCAGGAATAAACTACAGAAAGATGGAAAACAATCGTTTAAATGAAATTCTCTGCTGACACATCTGAATGAAAACAAATGAGTTATAAAAAGTGATGAACAGCATTTAATCAGTAACCTTTTTGCCACTTTGCACATGCTTGCATCCCTCCTTCGATCTTGTAATAATATGAAAACCAAAATGAAAATATGATTAATGTGTTGCAGCGCGTGCTGTGATCTTAGCACACCTGCTGAAACATGGCATGAGCGCTTCAGATTTAGAGATCCTGTGTTTTTCTTTATTGGCCCTACACTATATTTGTTTGTCTTGCTTTTTACGGCATCATATTTAGTCCCAGATTCCTGGGATTCTGACACCCGACTGAAGGGCTTTTGAAGTGTCTCAAATGTCACATAGCGATCCTCCCCAGCGTCCCCCACGGCACATCTGAGCCCTCAGCTCTTATCACTGGCCACCGAGTCCCTTACGTCCACGGGGGCTTGCACTTTAATTGGGAGAACAGCCATTCGCTATTCTTAAAACTCAGCTCTGTGGTGAAGGATTGGGAGAGAGATATCTGTTGTCCCTCTGGTCCTTTTCACTTGCCTGTAGCTTTGTCTCGCAATATGCTTTTTGCTGACGCTGAGACTGTATGAGACTTGTAATTAAGTAAACTTTCTTGCTCTTTACTAGGAGGCACATTTTTAAGTCAGCCATGAGCTCCAGTCTTGTTAACTCTTTAGCCAAGGTTTATGATCCAAACCCTCTTCATGGCCAGAAGCCTGGTGGAAGGAAGCTTTCTCTTAATGGATCAGACAAGTCTCAAGCTGCTGTTGCTGCTTCTCCTTCTTCATCTTCTTCTTCATCTCCTTCCCCTCCTCATGATGTTGCCCTGCGTTGTGTGGAAAGCCGAATGGACTTCCTGAGCTCTCAGATGGAGCGCTTACTCAACATGCAACAGACCGTCTTGATCAAGCTGGACGGCCTGTCCCAGGATGTCAGGGGTATGGGTCTGGATCTAGCCTCAATGCGTGAAGCAAATCACGGAGGACGACGTGGGTCTGGGGTGGAAGCGGTGTGCAGGGAGCTGCATGGGGCCATGGAGAGGGCCGGTGAGCATATGGAAAGTCAGGGCCGGAGGTTGGAGGGGGTGGAGAAGCTGGTGGAGGGCACCCAGCAGGTGATAAGCTTCATTGGTGAGGTGGTAAAGAGTTCCAGGCTGGTGGAGCTTCTGTTCAGACAGCCTGGATGGAAAGCCAACAGGAAGGTGAGAAGCTTTAAAAATATCATAAACAAGGATGCCTACAATATAGCCCGAGAACGAGAGCAAAAGCGTATGTGTGTGTGTGTGTGTGTGTGTGTGTGTGTGTGTGTGTGTGTGTGTGTGTGGGTGTGTGTGTGTGTGTGTG
>VOQJ01015267.1:0-16244 GCA_015052665.1 Apistogramma diplotaenia
CTACATGTTTAAGGACAGAGTGACTCACAAACGCCCAAGATTACCCTGGCATTATAACCCACAGCTTTTGTAAATACAGGACTGTTATTCCTACTGAGCGCTCTCATTCAGTGTTTGCAGTGGAGTGATTCATACAGTAACAACACATGACCAGAAAAGTGCGACTGCTCTGAATGGGAAAGCATGCATTTACAGCGGATTGAGGGGGATTCCCACTGAAACAGATTGCCAAGTTGTCTTCATGAAATTTCTCTTTAGATTATGAGTTGCAAGGAGGTTGCTCAGACAGCCTCACGACCTGTCTTTTTGCAGCATCACTCATCAATGACGCATAAAAAAAATTTTCTTTATGCAAACAAACTCACAGAGAATATCTGATTAAGCGTCACTATGTCTGCAATTTAAGAGTTCTCCGTATTACCAGGGTGAGTTTTGGTAACCTTGGCTTTTAATGGAAAATGCAAAGCCAGCACAAAATGTTGCATAACGGAGAACTTTGAGGAAATCTCCTGTGCAAAGCATAAGAATGCATTTTAAAAATAGAATATATCTGACTAAGCTTATATTCTAACAGGGCCAATTTGCTTTCAGAAAAGCACAAGGTATCCATAATTAAAAGTCAAAGGGAGGGTGAAAAATCACATATTTAGGAGCTCCAAAGACATTAAAATCACCACTGAGCCCATAAGAGGGCTTTAAACCTCGCCAAGGGAATTTGCCACCCTTAAAGACCTAACGTTTAATTCTTCTATTTATTCCCTTGCGCTAAGCCTGCAGGAGCGTTTTTGTAATTCACAAAAAAAGAGAATCAATCACACCGTGGTGCAAACAAGTTCTCAGAGGGAGCAGTCTGTCAGCTATTAGTCTTCTTCCTCACCAACCACGAGCACAGACTGCTACAACTCTGAAAACGGGCTTCTTCTTCATTCTTTGCTATCCGACATCTTTATACACGAAGAAAAACTGAAAAGCAATACACTGGGAGGTTCTTGCAGCAAAGGGCTAATGAACTGAGCTGTTTGGAAGGTTTCCACTACAAATAACTATTATGAGATAGTTATTTGTAGTGGAAATGTCATTTACACATATTTTAAATATGCATGACTGTGACCGATGCAAAGAGGGTTTATTTCTGGTTGGCCACTGCTATAAGGCAGCTTTCCAGTGTTTGCATATTGTCAGGGGATTCCATGACTCTGTGGTTAGGCCAAACGATTCACTAAACCCCCCAGTGGCAGAAGTTATAGTTAAAGAACGCTTCTCTTTTTAATCGTGATCACATTGTTATTATCAAAATAAACCACTTTTTTTTGTTCTTTTCAGCCACATTTATTTCTCCCGCAAGCTCCGTTTTGCTTTGCGTAACAGTCATTTAGGCAGGATATGGAATACCCCTGAATGGGTGGAGGATAACCCTTAGACTTGGAATCTAGCCCACATTCCAAGTCTAAGTTACAGTGGGAAGGAAAGGGTCACATTCCTGTTTGTTTTCATTATGGGATGCCAGGCGCAGTGGATGGACTGAATAGGGATGGGTCATGCAAGGTCCCCCGGGGTCATTCCCTCCCATCATCACATTCACAGCTGCTTGGGCAGGGCTGCACGGGAGGATGAGGGCAGGAGGAAAAGCTCCCATGATGTACACTCCTCAAGTCGGCTGGACTTGGAGCTGAATGTGAAAGATGAGGTGGTTCTGTTGAATCCTGCTGAATGTAGTCGAGTAAAGCACCTTTGTGTGGCTGCCTGGCATGAATGAATGAGTTTCGAAATAAGGAGCATCAGCGGTCACCCAAACTTCCTCGCATAAACAAAGGTTTAAATAAAACGCAGCAGCTTGAATGCACCCTCTCTGCAGACTGTGCATGTGGAACAAAAGCAGGGATCTGAAGCTGATGATTATGTTTAGGTCATTTGAGGTGTGTTTCAAGAGCTTATTCTATACCAGCAGCAGGTGACATTCACTGATGATTTTACCAGTTAAAAGTATTAGCAAAGCTTTCAAAAGGAAATATGAGAGCAAAGAAGAAAATATCCAACAAAAACAAACGAGCACAAACTGGGACACAAGTGAACCAACTGACATGTTTTCCTATATTTAAGTATCTTTCCACACTATCCAGCGTCTCCACATTTCTGCCCTATCCTCAGCTCCACTGTTGACTCCTTATTTCCACTACCTGTTTTTCCTATCTATTCATCTGTGTCCTCTGCATTCCCCATTGATAGGGATACTGCGACTTCCTTCCTCTCATGAGCAACAGGATGTGTGCTACTTGGACCGCACGTGCAAGTTTTTGTGACCTACAAATCATTTTTAGCTCTGATAGTGGGAATGCAGCCAGAGGCGTTGTGTACACTGCCGTATTAAATATAAAGGGTAAACTGTGAACATTAGTAAACAGTGCTGTGAAAAAAAGCATTCTCTCCCTTCCTGATTTCTTTTTTTTTCCTGGCATGTGTCACACTTGCATGTTGCATGTCAAACAAATTTAAATAGACAAAGAAAACCAACATAAATGCAACATGATTAGGGGGAGAAAAGCTACCCAAACCTACCTGATTCTGCGTGAAAAAGTAATTACCCCCTAAACCCAACAAGTGGTTGTGCCACCCTTGGCAGCTGTAACGGCAATTAAGTATTTGGCCCACTCTTCTATGTAGAATTGCTTTAATTCAGGCACATTGGGGGGATTTTCCAACACGAGTGGTCTGTTTCAGGACATGCCAAAGCACTGCAATCTAATTTAAGTCGAGACTTTGACTAGGCCACAACTAAACCTTCATTTTGTTTCTTGTGAGCCGACTTGGTGGGGTTTTGGATCATTGTCCTGCTGCGTAAGCCGAGCGCTCTTGAGCTTCAGACAGTCTCCTTCAGTATTTTCTGGTAGAGATCAGAATTCATGGTTCCAACGACTACGGCAAGTCGTCCGGGTCCTGAAGCAGCAAAAGTAGCCCAGCCCATCACACGACCACCACCATGTTTGATGTTGGTGTGATGTTTGTTCATGAAACGCTGTGTTAGTTTTACACCAAATGTAGCAGGTAGGCAAGGTAGGTTTGTATAGTTTTATAAAATCAACATTTAAAAACTGCTTTTTGGATTTATTTGGATCATCTTTGTCTAAAATTGAAGTTTATGTCATGATATGAAACATGCAAGTTTGACGAAAGTATATTTTAAGGGAATAAGTTGCTAAATGAATTTACCTCCAAGTGTTAGGAACCTTAACATAATTCCTATAACAAGAAAAGTAATGGTGCTGTACAATATAAGGCATTATAGAAATTTTGTACTTTTTTTATTACGAGGATTAACAGACCCTATGCATATCTCATTTATAGGATTCAGTCATAAATTCCCAAGGTGCAGTTCATTTTAAAACAGGCTCTCATCTTTTTTTCTGCTTATTCAGGTAGAGACTCTGATGATTCGACTCATTAATTCAAACCACTTGGTAAGTGCAGGACTGATAATGGAGATGAAGAAGCAAACTGAGCCCATCTTAGAAAACTGTAGCACTATACTGTGGAAATGTAGCTTCATTATGGCACAACATGCACTTAACCAGTATTATTACTACTGTCCACCGGTTAATATGATGTAGAAAACCACTGAGAGGACCACAGAGGGCTTTTGACAGCATGTGATAATGAGCAAAAAGCTCCTAAAGTGTCAACAGCTTGAAAACATCTGAAGAGTTATTTTTCAGTGCTGATATAAGGAAAGCAATACAAGTACGTACCTGGGAAGTTTAATTCAATCCTAACCAAAAAGTGCAGTTGCTGCTCAGTAATAACTGTTGAGAAATTGTTGTTTTCATTTTAGACCATCAATCACATGTTGGAGAGTTAAATTCATCGACTCATATCTCACATAATTCTGACTTCAGAGCAAAGCTGCTGTCTTATTCCGCCGAGGATAAGCATTCAATTTATCTCACTCTTGCTACGATTCAACAGAGGTGATAAATCTCCAGAGGTAAAGCGAAAGCTAAAACAACTGACCTCAGCGCTCACTGATAACAGCTGCACGCCTCTAAACTGAAATCAATACTTTATCTTTTACATTTTTTACATCACGCGCGTTTAGCTGATCATGTGGAATGGATGCTCCTTTTTGTTTGGCGATGCTGAAATGTCCAATTTTACTTTATTCCAGCACAAAGACACACGCAGCTCTGTGGAATTCAGAGCACGTGTATGTAATAAAAACAACAGATCCACGTGAGAACAAAATCAAACTTGTAAACTAAAGTATGTGATTTTTTTTTCATGAATAGATTATGCAAAGAAAAATGTCGACAGTCGTATTTGTAACGCAAGCAGGGGTCAAACTTGTGATCCTCTGGCTTCTGGTTACGTCTTGTTGCTCTCTAACATTTGGTCATCCTGCTGCTCTATCAAATCTACAACAAGAGTGCAGTGTAAACACGGGGATGCTTTTCCCAAAGGACCAAACCACAGAAATTCTGCACACTTCATGGCATATTGGTCAAGGTAAAGTGGAGGATCGTGTTTCCATGGAGTAACCGGTCATGAGATGATAATGACTCACAGTCAGCTGTTGCTCGATCTTCCTCAGCACTCTGGCTGCCATCAGCTATTCCTGTAAACTGCCCTTTGATTACAGGTGTGTGTACACACAAACACACGAACAAAGATAGGCACACACACACATGCACACATGAATGCATGCACCTACAGAGACTGGAGTAAGTGCAGTCAAGCACCATCGAATAGTTGTGTGCACAGGTCAACACTCGTGTTACAGGAAATGCATGATTCCATTCCACCTGTGCTGCAGTACTACAGGATTACGAGCTGCATCATCTTCTCTATAAATACAACAGAGTAAAAGACAATTCTGTTGTACAAATTAGTAGCTGCACATTGCGAAGAGTATTGTATGACTAAGGGATGGGTGCTTGCTGAATTTTGTGAAGTTTGATGGTGCACATGTGCATCCACCGGTGATGTGCTGCAATTAGCATGATCACAACTGCAACAAGTATGCAGCTGAAAAAATAAAAACCCCATAACCTGCAATGTGCAGATCTTTGCAGATGGCCTGCACTGCATGCCCTGACTTATCATTCAGTTCAAGGTAGTTTATAAAGTGCAAATCACAAACGTCACCTTAAGTCACAAATCAGTTATAAAGAAAACACATTTTGCAAAGATTACCTCCCCTAGCTTTTGCCTCCTGTGTGAAGTTGCATTGCTGCTTCAATTAAACACAATAGAGCCATGTTTTTTACTGTGTTGTGTTGTTTCACGTGACATAACCTGAAACAATGAAGCGCATTGTTTGTTAAAACACACACAAAACACGACACGGAAAAATGTTATTTTTGATAAAGCTTATAGTTAGGGATGGATCAGTTGACACTGAACCCTTAGTTATGTTGCTAAAAGCTCAGGCTGTTGGAGGACCTCCCATAATGCACTCAGCACTTCTTCTCCACTTCCCTCTTTTCACTCCTGGTGTGTTTTATACCTCCATTAACTTTTGTCTACTCTCTAATCTGTGTTTTATCCTCTTTGTTCCATCTCTGGTTTTTGTCATCTTTCCTCCCAGGGCAGGTTCTGCTTGTGGTCTATTCCAGGTAAAAGGAAGGCTTTCCTCTCCACCATTGCTAAGTGCTTGCTCATCGGGGATACCCTACAACCTGAAGCACCTTCATCTTACCAGTGGTGTGAACCGCCACAACATGAGGAGAAGTGGAGAGACTTGAATTAAATTCTGCCATTTAGTTAAGCTGCTGCCTTTTATATGTTACCACAAAGGTTGCATGTCATATAGAAATGTCACCATAAAGAAACTGCACCAGTTCACGTGAATCTTATGCCACTCAGAGATGACTGCTCTGGAGCGCAGGACACATTTTTTTTTGCAGCTGCCAGCCTATGCACTGTTGCCAAGGGGCACATGTGGCCTATTCTCTCAACAAAAACAAAAGAAGCTGTTGGCTGCTCAGAAAGTCACACAAGGTTTCCAAATGACATCACACACTAATTAGCACATCAATACATTTGCTACACCACTTCTGTTTTTCCCAAGCTAGTAGCAGGCCGAGTGTATAGCAATGCACTGGACAAAACAGTCTTTCAGATCAGCATCAACTGCACTAATTTGTTTTCAAAATGCTGTGGGACTCCACACAGGACTCCTAATGGTTGGCAGTGTTTGGAGCTCTCACTTGTCCCTTTTAAAAATGATGTCACCAGCAACAAATTTACCAACACTTGCCAACATTGCACTTTTCGTCACTTAAAAGCTTTTCATATGTGCCGTGCAAGACATATAGGCACTCACCTTCCCGGTGCATTTATCTGTGTCTTTCCAGCTCCCAATTCATCACCTGCTCCCTGAGATCATTGTTTTAATGCTCCCCTGGGTTGCTCAAATTAAATCAAATGCAACATTCCAAGAATTTCAAGAGATCACCATAGTGATCTAAATCTGACCCCATCTATGAAATGAGCATGTGACGTGTTCCTTGAATTAGATAAAGCAGAGTCATGACTCATCGAAGGTACAGCAGACAGACACAGGAACCGGTGGGAAATGACCTCTCTTTGTAGGCATGTCTCAAGAAGAATTTTTTGACCATGAAAATCCCTCATATTATAGGCCAATTTTCATATATATATATATAAATGTTCCAACGCCTGCAAATAGCAACTGCTATAGCAACTAGAGATTGATACATGGAGGAAACTGAAGGACTGATGGGTGTCTCTAGTTATCTACATTTGCTACACATGATACATCCATCTTTGTCTTGTTGTCTGCTTTATTGTTTATTTATTCACGTGGTTATTTGTGACTTCAGCTGTGTTTGTGTCCCCTTTGATCTGTAAAAGCTGCTACTGGAACTTTAGCTTCCCTGTTGGAATCTTTCGAAAGAGATTAATAAAGTTTAATCAGATTTATTTATTCACCATTTTTTTGTTTTCAGCGTCATTGTAACAGTTGGAGGTAGAAGAAAAGGAGGAAGTAAGTTCACCTTAAGTGCACGTTTCTTATTGCATGATAATGATGAAGTACTGTTTGCTTCCAGTTTCTCAAAATGAAACATTTCTTGTAACCGTGTAGTTTCATAACCTTACCGTGATGTTTATTAATGTAGCCATGACAATGGGAATCCCCTGTTATGTACATCTCCTGAGCTAAGCTTAACTAGTGTGTCTGAGTGCCTCAAACTAAGTTCCTGGGGTTGGTTTGTTTGTTTGTTTGTTTGTTTGTGTGTTTCTTTTTTTGGTGGGGGATCTGCCCAAACACTGGTCATTTGAATTGAAGGACTTGTTCCTGTTTTGGTTGTATTCGCAATCATTTCTTAGCAATACAGGTGTTTATTTTCAGGTAACCATGTAAACAGGACATTTGCTGTTCATCCAGCAGAGCCTGCTTACACATACAACTACTTTGTAACGTTGGACTGCTGGGAACTGAAAAGCCTGTTCAAAAGCACTTTAAGAGCAGGTGTTGAATGAGGGAAGAGCATGTCTCTGATCTATCCATCTCCTCGGGATTTAAAGCAGAAGTCCCATGATATTTTTTTTTCCCTTCTTAGCGCAGCAACTGTGAACCAGGAATCCACTCCCTTTAATGACTAAGGTCTTATGATTCTGATTCATCTACAGTGCATCAAAAGCAGAGATCAATAAGACATGTGATATAATGAACCAATTAAATTAACTCTGCTTGTTTTGCTGCAGCCGCTCCACAGACTTTTGCTTATTGTGCCTGCTCTATGCTTTTACATACTGTACTTTTCTTTCACTATGAATATCTTTGCATTTTGATTAGACTCAAGTAACAGGCGGTTGGGGTGCTACACACTGAATATGTTAGCGAAATCAACTCTCTCATGCAACCAAATTGTAATTCAACTAAATGGCATACATTTGCGAGACTATCAATCAAAACTGCAGACACAACATGCGGCTTCTAAATCATTGTCATTTGTTATTATGCTATCTGACTTCTCTTTCCTAATGGCAACAACAAAACTTTTTAGCCTAATTGCAACCATGGATTTCTAATCAGGCACCAGACGCTGTTTGCAAATTAAGAACTGGCCATTATCTGCTGTGCATAGAATTTTAGGACAGCTAATTAAAAGTGAGTGACCACTTTCTGGCATGCTTTCCAAATGCGGGATTTCACTTATGTGTACTGGATGCAAAACAGGCAACGGGTTGTTTTCTCTGCTTGATTCCTGTCGTTGTCTATGGTTAGACTTTTAAAAAAGACCCGACTTTGTGACCTGTGTCATGTACTGGCTGCTTCGGCACTTTTCAGATGTGGCATGAATACAAAGTTGAGTTTGGCTGTTGTGTTAAAAATGGCAACATGTAATTTACATATATGGACTAACAATATACATATGTGTAACATCAAATGATAATATTGTGTAGAGTGAAAAATGTTTTAATGTCGTATTGCTGTGCTTTGCTTAAAACTGTACGCTTCTGCTCCAGCATTGTTTCCATTGTTTAACAAGCTGCAAACTTGCACACAGCGAAGCAGACAAATCCATTGTTACATGTAGTGTTGAGGACAGATAAAAATACAAATACACACACAATACCTGGCCAGCAGACAGCTGCACTGCTCGTCTGCATGCTGTTTATGCTCGATATGTTGTTGCTATGGATTCATCCTATCACAGATCAGCATCCCTTGTGCACTGCCACCAACACGACTCATGGCAACTGTAATTACATGACTCGTTTTCTTTGCATCAGCGTCCACCGCGCAGAACACAAAATTGGCAGGAATGTGATTTGATGACACATCGACAGAGACTGTAAATATAGACCTCTTGATGGAAGTGTTTTTTGTTTGTTTCTTTATGACAACAAAAAGTGTCACTTTGAAAACATAACTTGGTGAGTTTACAGTGCAGAAACAATGACTTGCATACATACTCCCAGCAGAAATAACTAATAAAAGTCAGATGTAAATGCTGCCTCGACACATTGTTAAAAGCATTTCCTATAAAATGATTTCGGAAAAAAATATCCATATTTCCACTCAATGAAAATGTAGCTCTAACATGAATCTCATCCCTTTCCAAGCTACAGTCGCCATAGAAATCTGCTTATGCTGTGCTGCTGATTGAACCAAAGAGAAGCTGCTTAGAGCAGCATACAAAAAAACCAAAACAAAAAAATGATTGTGCCTTTGGTAAAACAAAATAGCACCTACATTCAATACCAATTACTATATACGACATAAGAAGTATTAAACCAGGTCACAGGTGTGTGTACTGAGGTATTTGTAGTTTCCCACTCGTCTTAAATATGTTTATACGTAAGTTGAAAACAGAAGCTGTGCTCTCATGTTCTGAAATATTCTTTTCTTGTTGCTCCATCTTCTCCATAACTTCACCATTAAAATTTTTAATATCACTGCTCACGTCCAAAAGTCTGTTGGTTTATTTCTTCACTTCTTCATCACGGTTACCTCTCATCGTTTCTTCTCGAGCCAGCTTTCCAGCCAATTAGCATTTGCAGCTATGCATAGCATCATTAGTGTAAGCATAGTGTAGGCGCTTTTTTTTTTTTTGTTTTGGAAAACTACACACGAGTGCGTCTCTGCGGCCCCCACAGACTCTTGCTCTTGTGCAGCTCTTCGGGTACACAATGGACACCAACTGTGACATCGCTGAATTCAGTCCTACAGAAGTCAACTCGCATGAGCCTTCCAGGTTATACTGTATGCAATCTGGTCCATATGTTCACTTTCTCTACCTCTCGTCAGCCTACTTCACATATTTTCTTTCTTGTGTTTGTGCACCTTCATACACACAGACACAAACACACAACTGCTGATATTGCTGACATTCAAACTACACTGTTTCTCTATGATAACTTATTCTTAATGAATTCCATTTTATCTATAGTGCTGTGTAGGTGTATTTGCCCCCTTCAAGTTTTTTTTTTTTTGCATATTTGTCCCATTTTAATTGTAAGATGAGACAATGACGGCACACCGACACACAAATGTTATTTTAAGTCATTATTTCGTTTATTAAAGAGAAAACACCACTTAAATAGAACCTGTCTGACCCAGGGAAGCAGGCAGAAAGATCTCAAAAAGCAGCACATGATGCCACAAGAACAGATGAGACACTGAAATCTATCAGTCTGGACGGCTCACAGAGCTGAGGCCACGGTGAGAGCCATTATCCACAAATGGAGGAAACTTGGAACAGTGGGGAAGCTTCTCAAGAGCAGACCAAAAGACCAGAAAGGCTCCTTTAACATTTGCCAAAAAACATCTTTTGGGAAAATATTATGCGGCCTGATGAGACAAATGTTTTTTGGAAGGTTTGTGTCCTGTTACATCTGCATAAAACTAACACAGCATTTCATTAAAGGGACATCACACCAAGAGTCAAACATGGTGTGATGGTCTGGGGCTGCTTTGCTGCTTCAGGACGACTTCCCATAAGTGATGGAACCATGAATCCTGAAGGGGAATGTCCGACCATCATTTTGTGCCCTGAAGCTCAAGAGCACTTGAGCAGCTGAACAGTGATCCAAAGCGCACCTATAAATGGCTCACAAGAAACTAAATGAACATTTTGCAGTGGCCCGGTCAAAGTCTGGACTTAAATATGACTACATGCTCAGAAATCCTCCAATGGGGCAGAATTCAAACAATTCAGCAAAGAAGAATGAGCCAAAATTCCTCCACAGTGATGTCAAAGACTCACTGCCAGTTATCTCAGATGCTTGATTGTAGTTCTTGCTGCAAAGGACGGCACAAGCAATGCAGTTTCTAAATAATTTAATTGAATAAGGGGGGGGGGGTATCCAAACCTACTTGACCATATGTGAGAAAGTAATTGCCCCCTGAACCTAAAAACTTAGTATTTACCCTGGTTATGCTTGAGCTGATGGGAAAAAGATGGTCTATAGTTTATCATCACTTAATATTTAACAGCTGTTGAAGTTGTTCAACTGTATTTTGCATATAAAAAAAGCAAAGAATGAGGATGCATGTAGTATATGCCTTATAATATTGTAAATACTCTATTGTCCTAATGCGACGCTTCCCTTCAGGCATGATGTTAATCAGAACAGAGAGCCCATCCTAGTGTTATCTGTCCATGAAACCCATAGGCTCATGACAAAATGTGATGCTGCTGAGTGCTGCAAATGTGGCCACAGCTGAGAGCTCAACAAAAGAGACTCCGCTGTGGAGGCGCTCGACCGGGCCGACGCGCCAGACAATGGTGCTCTGTTCCAAACACGCTGTTTGTCACATCGCCTGCCTTTAACTTGTCAATGCCGCTGTTGTTCTGCTCAACTTTAACTTAATCCCACATCTTATGTAATTCACTATGAATTTCTGCTCACATTTACTGTACACAGTATGTTAGGCAGTCATGATCCTAATAATAGCTCGGTATTAGTCATAGGGTTTTGAGTGGTAGAGGACAAATTCAAAGTAATTTAAGTATCAGGTAACCTTATTTGCTGAGAGGATGTGGGTAATCTGACTCCCCACTTTCCAAAATAAAAGCCAAATTCTTACCCGGGCTATATTTTCTATCAGCTCTATTTTGAAACCTGGAAATGATCACCTACGAGACTTCTTATAAATGAAGTTTTTATGCAAACAACATAATAAAGCATGAAGCATGGCACACAAGGAGGACATAAATCTCATCATATATCAACATGTACATGCATTAATCTCAGATTAATATTCATGTTTCTTTTATCTTTGGGAAGAGCGATGTGGGGAAAGCACTGATCACGGCAAAGCAATTTACATTCAAAGGAGGGAAAGAGGTAAATATATTTCTGGGAGAGTGCCAGTGTGTATTTATAACGTGTCATTTTAGAGCTGTGAGAGCTATATTGCCGTCTTGCATTAGAAACTCTCACCATGCACCATGGGTGGCACATTTTTTTTTTTAACCTGTTCTACTTTCTTCCTTCTAGAGGAAATAAGTTAATGTGGTTTCACAAGCAAGTATATTAATACACTTTTGCTGCGAAAAAAGTAAGCTCTTAGAGAGCCACAGGTGACTGACATTAAAGAGCACACACACACACACACACACACACAGCCCATCATTCCCAGCAGAATCTAACCTGTCCCTCATGGTTCGCTTCAAGCTGCTGCCACTACAATAACCCGCACAGCATTATGTGAATAATCATCTTTATGGCAACTCTATTATAACTTAATAGCTTATTAAATTGTCTATACTGTCACAGAGAGACTCGTAACAATCCTCATGGATCTCTGGACAGCCATGAAAACATGAAGCCTATCGCATCTGCTTCATACAGGACAGAAATTGATCAGGCTTTTGATGATCCCCCTGAGTTTGCAGGCGCGTCTGAATATTGTTGTCCGCACTTGCGTTTTACAAGCAGGAGAGCAATTTTTCTTTACGGATTTCACGCTCCTCACATTCACAGCGCAACTCGCCAAGAGTCAGAAGTGCATGTGTGAGGAAATAAAGAAAGTCGTCGGTGACTATTTAGAGCCGCCAGAAGCGGATGCTTCGCCTGTCGCTGATCCGAAGCCGCTGAGGCTCACATTCGAATCGGTGGAAAACTCGACTTCCTCGTTGTGGTGAAACAGGAGTCGCTTTATATACCGTTCTAAAAATAGCGCTGATTTGGCCCAATGGGAGCCAGAGAGGCTTTTAGCCGTGCGCCAATCACAGCGCACAGTATGACTTGGCTCTCGCTCAGTATTGGCCAGGGGTGGTCTGGTAGGCGGGTACAGAGTTCCTGCGAGCCCATTGGTAGACGTGCCGTAACGTAATGTAATCACATGGGGGTGGGTTTGTCAGTAATTTTGAATCGGGGGGGAAGTTTACAGTGCGCTGACGGACTTTTGCAGAGTTCAGTGTTGTGCGCTCACGCTCAAAACCACCGCTGGAAGTGCACGACTGTATACATGCAAATACAGCCAAGACTCCGGCTTCTTCTCTCAACACGTCAGGCTTCGTTTCTTCACAAGCTTGAATTCGCTTCTACTTGTGGCTAAATCTCAGGAGTGAAATGGATGTCATCCCTATGTGCAGCATCTTCCAGGAGCTCCAAATTGTGCACGACACCGGATACTTTTCAGCTTTACCATCTCTGGAAGAGTACTGGCAGCAGGTAGGCTGACGACTGATTCTCTCCATACAAATCCCTCAGCTTGACAGGTAGCGCCGCTGGCTCTCGTGTGAAGTGCCAGCAGAGTGCGTAATTCCCAGAAACTTGTTTTAAGTGACAGCTGCGCGCGGACGGGCAAATGTCAGAGTAGTTTAACGTCACGTAACCCCACGTTTGATTCAGAACAGCAGCTGAGATAAATTTATGTGTCAAAACTTGGCTTTCCTTCGGTAATAGAGGAAATGATGCAAGTTCCCCTAGTGGCATAGCTCATATTTTTATACTCTGCTTATGGAAATACTGATTTACCAGGGCGTTTGTTTCGTTTTTGTTTTGTTTTTTGGGGGTTTTCATAAAATATCGCGAATAATCCTTGAAACGACTTGCACTTTTGCAGCATGTTCTTGTGTTACAGCGCGCGCAGTTATTTCGTGGCACCATATTTTTGCTTGTGGAGGAAAAAAAAAACACGTTGTGGATAATTTCGGCTCAGGCATGCAGGTTACACAGGCACGTCGGTGTGTGATCAACGAAAAAACACGCCGCGGTGCAGATTTAGCGACTGAATGGCGAGCCGTGCGTCTTTGCGCGTATCTCCTCCTCCTGAGTTTCTCACCAGCCCTCGCTGCCTGCCGCTCCTTCCCTCTCGCTGTCACACAGACCCACACGTACAAATGAGTGACAGGCTGTCAGAAAGAGGGAGGCTGGTTTCTATTGCGCCGTTGCTCAACCAGGCGGCCGGCTGGATGACAAAACAGTGGAGTTTTGACGGGGGAGAGCACAAGTCGCGTCTTGCTCAGATTGGGAAACGAATTGGCTTTACTCTTCAGTCTTCTCTGTCGTCTCCCCGTCTATCAGATATGCTCGGGCTTCGTGCCAAGTCGCCCTCTCAGGCATTTAAAGCTCGCCTGGGATTTATCCTGCACTGCTGACAAGAAAAATTTGAACTGAATGCCTTCTCTTTCATTCCCAAGTTACTATGGCGTTCCCATGATGGTCCTCTTTTAGAATATACATAAACATGAAGGTGTTTATAGTTACTGCTTCATACCTAGGGTTTAAAGTGGAGGACATCTATCTATTCCTATAATATTTGAGAAATGTTGGTGAGGCTTGTAATTCTAACTTTATTTTAGCGTTTCTGTAAAATATATCAAAACATATTAAAACAAACAAGTGATGTAGCTTAGTTGGATGCATGCTCGTGTTGTCTTAAACCATTTCAGCCAATGAAGGATGTCCCACCACAGGAAGAGGAGTTTGGAAAAAGTCATAAAAGCATATTTATCTCATGACCCTTTGGATCCAAGTTTCCTCAAGCTTGGATCGGCGCTCTCCTAGTCGGGTCTATTATAATAGCATCTGACAGTAATTTTAGAGTTGCTTCATTAGGATGCTGCGCAGGCCTGTTCGCGGCCTTCATATCTGGCCTGTGCTTGCTGACTGAAGAGGGTTAAGGAAGTGCTCTCGCTCACTTCCTTCTCGCAGAAAACAGGCCCACAATCCACAGTGGCTGCTGCAGTATTCATGCCAAGCTTTTTATGAACCCCCATGAACCAGACCTCCCTCCACTCAGTCCCTGGTGTGCTATGTTATTTCTAGCAATGCAGCCAAATGCATTATTAAATCCATATTATGTTGAATAATTGATAGATTTAAAAGATCTACAAGCACTTCCCTAACCCAAGGAGGGCTCTGTAGCATATGTAAATTTCATGACCAACCTCTACACACCTACACACACTCAAACCATGCCTGTATTTGTGGGTAAGAGCACCTTGTTCTTGCAACCTCAGAAGGAAATGTGGTGCTTGTAATCTTCCCTGATATGGCCTCAGAGGACACACTTAGAACGTACTTGACTATCCTCTGCATAGGACATTGTGTCTTGCCTCATTCCTGCAGGCAGAAAGAAACAGGGCCAGTGATGTTACAGTGCCACAGCACATCCCCCTTTTGCTGCTGCTTAGAATGAAGACAGTGCAGAGGAGAATACCTGAGTCTTGTGTTTAAATGGTATTTTTATTGGTCATTTTAAGGACATTCACGTTGCATTCAACGTGAATGTTCTGTTGCATGCCTTTGGCTCTGTGCACCACTGAACTAATTCCCATCTTGTCTTTCATCTACACAGACGTGCCTCGAGCTGGAGAGATACCTCCAGAGTGAGCCTTACGTCTCAGCCACAGATCTTAAATTTGAAAGCCAGGAGGACTTGTGGAGCAAGCTGATGCTCGCCTGCGGGGACAAGTCAAACGAGTCGGACCCAAAGATCCCCCACATTAAGGGGGAGGAAGACAATCATGATAGCCAGAACCATGACGTAGGCGGCTTCAACTCCGATGCCAGCAGTGAGGCCTCGGACAGCTCGGAGGAGCTCTCCCCTACTCTCGACTTCCCCTCCAGCAATTTGACTGATATTCTGGCCGACAGCGGCGAAGACGTGGCCTCTGGCATCATCAGCACACCACCATCCTCACCTGAGCTTGGCAAGGAGGGTTCTGTGGCCCAGACGTGGAATGGGATACAGACTGTGATGCACTCAACAGAGAAAATAAGGACTGGAGGCATCGAGAGGACCATGGAAAGGTCAGGGCTGACCAGCGGGGAGGCATCACCTGACGGGAGGAGGCGTGTGCACAGGTGTCACTTCAATGGATGCAGGAAGGTGTACACCAAGAGCTCGCACCTCAAAGCACACCAGCGGACACATACAGGTAAACGGGCTTGACAGTGAACCCTTCAAAAGTGATGCCAGCTGAACTGAAGGGCTGAGTTGTTGCTCAAAGTTTTGAAAATGCTTCCACATACTTTGAATATTTTGTCAGGAGGAATGCCCTCAACTATGACCTAATTCACACAGAGGAACGTGACTTCATGCAGTGGAAAGGAGGCGGGGAGTGCGTGAGGGAGAGAGGCGGGAGGGGGAGGGATGTTCTTTTGTGGTTGAGCAGCAACCAGAGGATGTGGATCCTGAAAACAAATCAACAGGTCTCAGATTTCACCATGGGAAAAGCTTCAGAAACTCAGGCATTTGCATACTACTTCCAAAAAGGAAAAAAAAAAAAAAAAAACCGCAAGGGAAAAAAGGGGGGAATCGG
>VOQJ01015267.1:16264-46719 GCA_015052665.1 Apistogramma diplotaenia
AAGGGAGAAATGATGGGAATCTGACATTTGCACTGTTGTGCTAGGGGCTCAAATGTGAGCAGTTTCCCTCGTCACCTTTGACCCCTGCCAGGCTGTTTACAGCTCAGGGCTCCATTAGCAGGGGAAGCCACATTCCTAGCATCGTTCTCGAGCCACGTTAGCCACATGGTTAATGATGGTTAATGGCCTGTAGGACCATTAGGAACAGTCTATTTTTTTCGTGCAGCTCTCCCCTGTTACATAAGCCGTCTGCTCAAGCAGCTTCTTACAGCTGCATACCACAGCTCTTAGACCCGCAAAGCACAGGCTTGTTTTCCTCTTCATCTTATACTAGTCAGCCCAATCCACTTAGCACCTGCAGAGGATCTATCTTTCTTTCTTTTGTGAACAATCTGCATTTTACCTCCTGTACTGTAAATATTTGCTGTATATCTAAAAGCTTTAGTTTAAAATGTTCATATTGTGATTCAGAAACACCTACAGTAACTCGCCGGTAAACTTGCAGAGGCTGCCTGTTTGGAGCAAGAATGACTGAGTAAATGCACGGACAACATAACTGAGTTCAATATTTTTCCCTACTTTATTTTTTTTTTATAGGTGAGAAGCCTTACAGATGTTCATGGGAAGGCTGCGAGTGGCGCTTTGCACGAAGCGATGAACTCACCAGACACTTCAGGAAGCACACTGGAGCAAAGCCATTTAAATGCAGTCACTGCGACAGGTGAGGGTGCTGGATGTCAGTCAGACTGTTTGCACTGCCACGTCATCAAACAAAGTGCTGCAAATTATTGATTTAATTCTTTATAACTTTAGTGCCAAGCACAAAGGAAGCAACAGATTGGTTTATCAAAATGACATGCTGGTTGGAGGGATGAGTGAGGGTTAAGGGTGAAAAGGGTTCAGGTCAAGGGATTGGATGAAAAGAGTTGAGTACAATGGGAAGGGTGGGATGTCACGTAGAGAAGAGTGGGGTGAGACTCAGGTTTGGGTCAACCAAGCCCATACAGATTGGAGAGGGGACTAGATGTATGGAGCTTTTTCTTTGGATCTGTTACATGTTCATGATATAAGATATAGAGAGCAGGAAAAGCTCAGCTTTTATCTCAGAGAATATAGATATTTCTGATAACCATTAAACAGAGGGAAACTGGCTGCTCACCACCATGGGTATTTTAATTTAAATAGAAGCAGCTGTGGTGAGTGACAAAGATTTATATTGTTTGTGCTGATTATAAGGTTACACAGATGAGTGTGTGAATGTTCCTGGTCAATTAAAAAACAGATTTTTCTTCTTCTTACCCTTCATCTCCTGCAGATGTTTATTGTGGTTCACCATTTCGCAATAGAATTTTGTTTTGTTTTTGTCACTTTGCTCGTAAACTTTCCTGCTCGGGACAAACAACTTTTGACTTTCCACACCAACTCTGGAAAATTAGAAAAACAAAATGTTGAGCAAATAATCCGTTGGCTAACTCCATATGGTTTCTCTTTTCTCTTCCAAGGTGTTTCTCCCGTTCTGACCACCTGGCGCTGCACATGAAGAGGCACATCTAGGATGGCCTCCATGTTGAGAGCTCTGAGGGATGATTCTGGTTGATTGTCCTGACCTGTGGGGATCAGCGAGGCCGGTGTGTCCTGGGAGCGTTAACAGGGACACCGTCGTGTTCCAGTCAGTGGAAAAACATGAAGCAACGCAGGCTATTATTTGCACCATACTTAGTGCCTCCAACACCTCGCTGTGGTGATTGCTCTTGAAAGGCTTTTATGGAGGAGCAGGAGGGCGAAAAAGACTCAAAAAAAAGGGGGAAAAATCTAGGCTGGAGAAGATGACTCTTCTGTATGGTGTTCAACGCTTTATTCCTGGAGAATTTTAGGACTCCAGGGGTTGGGGTGCCATTCCTCCACTGACAGTGTGTTTGCCTGTGCGCATGGGGACTGTGAGTGCCTGCGACTGGATGCCTGTGCTGGCTTTGTGGAGTGGATGGAGCTTGCATTGTGGAACTGCGAGTGAATGACATGGCAGGGGTGATGTTATACACGGGAGGTTTTTTTTTTCTTCGAGGGAGGGTTATCTGTTGTCTCTCTAAGAATGAATGCAAGCGAAACGTTCTGTCTGTCATGACTGATTCTGTTGGCTGTGGAGAGGAGTGGGGGGTTGTTTATTGGGGGCCTGTCGGTTAGAGATTGCCCCCTTTCTGCCTGGAGGTGAAACTACAGCTCCCTGTCTAAAAAAAAATGGGAGGGTGTTTTGTTTAGTGCAGCTATTAAATGTGCAATGTATTACGTAGCCTGTCTCAAAACATACACGCTATAAAGCTCATTTTGTTGTCCATTGTGTAAGCTTTGTATCTTAAAAGGAAAAAAAAAACAGTTGTACACAGTTATTGCCATTATAACAGAAGTTGCATGGGATCTGGGGATGTGTTGCTCACCTAATAGGACAACAAAATTCCATTCAAGAGCAGCTACCTTCATAATACTCAGTATGATAGTATTGTACAAAACACATAAGGCAGTCATTTTGTTTCGTCATATTTTTTGGTTTTCTTGATGCGTTGGGGATACCACTATTAGCAACTATCTTGATTGTGGGATTTTTGTTTCTTCACTTTTCTCTTTCGTTCTGTCTGTAAATGCACTGTCAACCTTACTGATGCCTTATGTAAGTGGCCTTGTCCTGTTGAATAGATCACTCTGTCACATACACATACACCAAAAGACCATTGCGAAAACAGTTGTGTGTTATTGAATAGCTTTACAAAGGCTCTGATACATACAGTTGCACCTTTTGCCCCTTTTCCCTTGCAACAAACTCCTCTAAACTCTTGAATATTAAAAAAAGTAACTATATCAGCTTCATAATGACTGCCATTTGCACATCTGTGCATTCTTTGTTGAATATATCATAAATATTTCAGAAGTAAACCATAGTCTTCAAAATTATCCAGATCTGAGACAGAACTGTGGAGCACTTGGAAAAGCAAATCACTTTTGTAATGATTTACTACTATGTAGTATAAGATTGTGTTGGATGCACTTCAGATTAACTGTAACTTGCTGTCAAAAGGTACAGAGTCTTGGAAGCACGTTCTCGTGAGATGTTGTATGGTCAGCCACAAATTACGATTTACTGCAAAGAAAATATTTACATCAGGGCCAGTTTGTCGAAAGCATAGATTCTCAGAAGAAAAGGATTACTAACCTAAAGCAGACTAATGACCGCATTCTCAATCACGAGCACGGTTTGATAGTGTATGTTTTGTTAAGGCTCACCTACAAGGTGAGTCGGTATCTTTACTCAGTTCTGCAACAGCCTATGATCTGACTTAACAGTACCAAAACCAGTCCGACCAGTTCAGCTGAGCTGTGTTGCAGGTCTAAATGTCTGTACTGGTAAACTGAGGCGAGACAACGATGAGATGTCTGTACCAGCTTCACTATTTGCATGTTTCAAAAGTAACATGACTTCAACACACTCCTCGGTGAGCTGATAAAAAGTCTCTGATCTCTTCGATTTATTCAAATCCATTGATTGATTCCATCCATTGGATGATTTCACGGCCATTTTCCCAGAAATATTTCATTCATTCATTCATTCATTCATTCATTCAGTATGAAATGAATGATAGATGGTAGATTTTAGAAAGATCATTCATTCATCAATAACTTGATGTCTGTCACTCTGTCAGCGTCACAGGTAGCCTTGTTAAAATCCAGCACCTGTGCAGGTGAACTTGTTGAACATTAATGACATTCTGTAGGCATTTTTTTTCTTTTTACACTGAGAAATGCAAAGAGATGTTACATTGTAAACTAAGAGAATTTTGTAAGGAAGCTTCTATTTTGAACGGGTATGGGACCAAAAACAAGTTCAGTGTGTTGTTTCCAAATGTGAAAGATAAAAGGCTAAAGAATTATTGTAAAATAGATGCGCACCATTCTCCTTCATTTGCTTCTGTAACATCTTTGTTTTGATTTTTGGAGAAAAAAAAATAAAAAGGTAAAAAAAAAAAAAATGTACATTTTAAAATGGCATCAGTATCGCCAAGACCTGTGGCCTATCATCTTTCATGGAAAAAAAGAAAAAAAAAAGCTACTTTTCAGACGTGAATTGTTCTGGACACTTGAATTGTAATAATTTTGAATTCTGGTTTTCGCTAAAGTATTGATTTTTTTAATTTTATTTGCCATGTCATTTTTTCCCAACTTCTCAAAGACCTGCAAAGATGCCCTATCTTTAGCTAGAGAATCTTTATTGGATAAACATGAAAAATATGAGGCTCTATTTTTGTTCATTTTATGGCATAATGAGATTTTTTCATTTGAAATTGTTTTGTAAAATAGTTTCTGTATGAATGTATTTTTTATTGGAAAATGGATAAAAAGACTATTGGTTCTACACGTGGAGTTTTTTTGCTTTTCTTCCTCCTTCAGTCCTCTCACCTCATCAGCCAGGAAGTGTTTACTGGAGGTTCAGCAGCTTTTCAGAGGTCAAATACATCGTCAGGGTTAGTCATGGCAGTCATCAATAATCAGTTTTTTAAAAAATAAAATCTTAAAATGTTCATTCTTTTTCTAGCTAGCAGTGATTGCCAAACCTAAAAGAAATTGCCTTCATCCCTAACTGAGTAGTTTTTTAGTAAAGATTGTGCAGGTATGTTTGTTGGGGACCATATTCAGACACAGGAAAATAAACATTTAGTGTGTATTTAGGGCAGCAGGGCAATGGTACATGGGTAAGAGTCCACACTACAATGTGTATGTGTTCATGGAAATGAAGGAACAAGTCACTCAGGGCTCATTTTTGTGTTTTCAATAGTTTTTGCAAACAATCTGCTTATCGACTCTTATTATACTTTTCCCACATCCAAGCCTTTGCTGCAGTGGCTGATGGGCTCATCTTTTCAGCATGCCACGATGCTGTGCCTCTTCTATTTTGAATCCAAAACAACCATTCAGTTGTCACTGTAATGACCTACTTATTAGGAACACTCATAGTGTCCCAGACACCAATATTTCAGTACTTCAGAAAAGATAAATGACCAACTAGTATTTCGATATGGAGATTAAACTTAAGATCATTACTTTTAGTAGAAAATCATTCTAACCAGGCAGCAACATATTTGTTCAGGTAGTGGCTGCAGTTTTCTCAGTTGTGAGTCGGGCTGCATCCATTTAAAGTGTACTTAACCTTTAAACTTTGCCTGGGATGCTATGTTTGCATAAGCCAAAGGATCACTCTGTGGTTGCAGGCATCATTGATATTATATGTAAACTAGGTTAACTTCACTAGAGTTCACCCCCAACTTTCCCTCAGTGCTTGTTTTATTTTGGGAGCTGGTGGAGCATTTGGGCTCGGAAGTGATCGTCGCGTCACACAAGCGGATATTTCAGACTTTAGATTCACAGATCCGTAACACGCGGAATATCAGCAGACATATCTTTTAATTGCAAGTTCAGCAGGGTAATGATGTACATATAAAGAACACTTAAACCTATTTGGAGGAGCACACAAAGGTAAACTTACCTAGGACCTCGACTTTATTAGCGGACCAGTTCGACATCTATACTAAACATGTTTTCTCTTTAATTGGTAATAAAATAGTGGAGGTAGTCTAAATAAAAGGTTCGCACATGGGCAGTTTTTCTTTGCAAAGTCACCAACTTTCAAGATTTCAGCAAGTACAGTGTAACACATGGGTAAAAGAATTTCAGCCCTATGCTGCAACAAAACTTCAATTAGTCTGCAAATCCAGTCATCTCATGATTCAATACTTGGTAGATAAGCAGCCAGGATACTTACAGTGTGTGAACGTTTGGGGGGGGAAGAGAAATATTAATGGTCAGAATGTTGAGATGAAAAAAACGTAATCTAAGTTCCACATTCGAACAACGATTTCAGCCGTTTGAAGGAACGTGCATTGTGAGGGCAATCTGTTCCTCCTGCTCCAGCCAAGAGCGCAGAGTTTTCATCTTACTCTCCAAGAAATTTATGCAAATTAAGTTGTGCCACAAACAAATCCCTGATAAGAGCCTTGCACACTACACAGACAAATAGCCTCTTCATCTCCGATTGCAAGCACAAAGTGCCTCAGCTTTAACGCTGCTCCATCGAGCCTGCCATGCTCCATGCCCCAAAGCCCCTAAATAATTGAAGGACTCTCAAGAGGTTGTTTTATTATTTCTTTCTTTCATTTTAAAGATATATTTATTGGTATTCCAGTTCAAATCACCACAACAAAAGCTGTATAACACCATAAAAGAAGCAAGTAAAAAATAAAAAAAAACAGCAAAAATTCAATAAAGAATCCCATTTTTTGAGTCTGATATTAATAGACAGATACAAGCAAACCAACATTTCAATAATTGGCAGATAGTTGTTTCCAAGAACTAGAGAATGATCTTGTGGTCGTGATGAAAGACATTGTATTCATTAAATATGCATAACTGTGACAGACTCAAATTGGCCCTATTTTCTTTCACCAGAGGTATCAGACTTCCTGCTGTGTGCACTATTAAAGACAAGCATGCCATGTTGGGCTGGTCAATTTAGTGGAGAAAATGCATAATATCCCCACAGGGAGAACTTGTACACACTTGGGAAAATGTATGGCAATTTAAAATGGAAGGTAACCACCCTTTCCCACTTACATGCTAAGGATAGCTGCACCAGAGTTGTGATAATGGGCAGTTTTTTCCAACATGTAGCCTTTTTACAGAATCCATGTGTTTGGCTTGTAACAATCAGACTCACAGTTGAGGTCACAGCTAGATGCAAGCTGAAACACAGATAAGATGAAGATAAAGGACATTATTGCCTGGATTTTAGACATTGATGGTAAATTTTCCAGAACGATCTGAAGAGGTGATGGGGGGAGTGGTGGGGTGAGCAATAGTATGCCTGAAGGATATTTTGACTGATTGGCCCATGGAAGGCAGGTAGGCAGAAACATGATTAACAAGATAAAATGATGTATGAATTATTAAATGAGAAGTCTCATGACGTGAGAACTGTTCAGTATGACAGAAATTATATTCATCAGGCCCCCAAAACAACGAAACGTTATCCAAGTTCAAAAAATAAGCAACGAAAATGAGAGAGAATGAATCTGGAGGTCTCCCCCATGTCTGTGTGGGCTCTCTCCGAGTACTCGGGCTTCCTCCCACAGCCCAAAGGCATGCACTTAGTGGGGTCAGGTTAACTGGTGATTGTAAACTGCTCAGAGGTGTGAATGTGAATGTCTGTGTGTCTCTTTGAGTTAGCCCTGTGACAGACTGGCGACCAGTCCAGGGGGTTCCCCGCCTCTCACCCTATGACAGCTGGGATAAGCTCTCGCCCCCCCTGAGAGCCTGAATTGGATAAGCGGAAGAAAATGGGTGGATGGTTATTTCAAAGACCCTTCTACACCTTTAGATGTTTCATTCTGGTGAAAAACCAGTAAACCTTGTTGATTGGCCACGTCCTGTAAAAAGATCTTGAGTCTTGATAACATCAGAATTTGACTAAAAGAATCCACATTTCTCCATGACAAGTGAGAGGACCCGGCCCCAGGTTCCCACCACCCTGAATTTCCAGACTAACCACAACAACCTGTCACTCTTGTTCCTACAGCTGCAGTAGCTGAACTCAGGTGCCTCTGCTCATCTGTTCAGAAGGTGTCTGCTGGGAATTGGCCAATATCTTGGTCACTGCTGCTTGCAGCTTTCTCAATATAATCCACCAACCACTGATCCAGAGTTAAGCTCAACACTGAGGGTTATCAAAATGCTCCCGCCATAACTCATATTAGCGGACACCTTATTAGGTAAACGCAGCACCAGTGAGAGCAAAGAAACGTAAACAAGTTATTCAAAAGATTGCTATTTAAATACACCGTATAAGAGTTAATTTGCCCAAAAATAATCATCTAATTTTAACATCAGTTTCTTATTTTATTATTATTACTACAACAACAAACGTTAATCACTTGCCTGGGCCTCAAATTCAAAATGACTACAGTGATGCACACATTTATTTAATCACTGCACATCACAGGAGCCTTTTTCTTGAGCTGTAGTGAAGAACTGAACTTAAATGTGTTTGACTCAAACACCAGAGTCATATTCAGCTTAAACCTTCACTGATGAATATATTCTTCAATGTAGTGTAAAGTGAATAACTGAAACAGAGCAGGACAGCACCATATTGCTGAGTCCCTTACTATAATTTTAAAACGCAATATTGTAATCAGTGCAATTGATTTTTGGCAAAATGCTTCCAACTCTGCAGCAAATGCAAAGAATACACAGACACACAAACTGCATTTATTCTTGATGTCTCCTTCTGCATGATTCTGTGAGAAGAAAACATTTGTAATTCAAGGCCAAATTTCTTTAAAGTTGCATATTTACTCATTTCAGGTTTGCAATCATTAATTGTGCAAACGCTTCATATACTCACTTTCAATACCGACCGGGATTTTTTGATGAGCATTTTTAAGAGAAACTTAATGCACCTTGCAGCACAGGTATTGTATGAAGAACAGGTTAGAGTAACTAATCTCTTCTGATATGAACATCTGCCCAGCTTGAGGCCTTAGCGAAGTATATTCACGTCTATCAGTGAAATGAATGAGAACATTCAAGGTCGGCCAGGAGAACAAGCTCTTCCCTAGAGAAAGGCCTCACCTCATGCACATATACATATGCGCGCGCGCACACACACGCATGCATGCAAGCATACTCCACCCCCTCCTCTGAGCTCATATGTCCTATGGGGCTGGGGGGGTGTTGCCTCTTGAAGCAGAAGGAAAGTAGAGGTCAGCGACCCCATATTGGGAAGGTGGTCCATCAAGTATTTGCCACATAGAAACCTTTCATCTGGTTTTAATAATCTGACAAAAAGCTAAGATTAAATCCTCCTTATTTTACACATTCACCAATTACACTAACAGGGAATGTTGCGGGCCTCCAGCTGTGATTTAAATTAGGGTATTTGCTGATGATTTAATAAGAGTTACATTAATACACTTAAACAGTAATCAGCACGCAGGGCTTGTTGTGTTGCTTTGTTGTGGAGGGATTCATTTTTTAAAAATATGTACTAAAAGCTGTTTTTGGCTGATATTTTGTGAGAAAACAAAGATTAAATCATGTTGCTAATTAGAGTCTTTCAGAAGGCTGAACTGATTATGATTATTTGCACTGGATGCTTTTATTAGAATATGATATCAGTGACTCCTTTTCTTAAAGGGCACGTCACATTCACTGCATGATGTGACACAACACAATTACACACACATGCAAGTCACGCCGTGTGTGTGTGTGTGTGTGTGTGTCCCCTCATGTAAACAGGTTTCCTGCACTGAAAGTGATGCTGTGAGTATTTGACTGACAAGCAAATGTGGGACGAAACCAAAGTCTGCAAAATTCCTGCTCAAGAACGTCTGACAAAATTGGTCTTTACTGATATATCTGAAAACCAGATGATTCTATTCTGGAAAATAATAATCAGAGGACCAGAAAGCGCACTGTCAGCTACCATGACAACACTATTTGCACAAAGTAGGTTGTACCTTGTTCTGATGAGTCTTATTTCTAAAGAGATCCCAAGATAAAACCTTGAACTTAAGTCTTAATAGAATAAATGTGACATTTTTAGACCTTGATAGCAGATGCCTTGAGATTTCTGCAGATAAACTGGCAATATAAATGATGCTTTAGCCATGAACCAAAACACAAACGAAAGCTTTTTTTGATAACACTTCAGTGATGATAATTTAGAATCGCCTGTTACCGTAACCCCGTGAGAAGAAGCTGGAATACTCAGAGTGAACCTATGCGAGCATGCGGAGGACATGCAGGCTCCACACAGGAAGACCCTCGCTAAGCACTGCATCACAATGCTGCCCCCTATCCCAGCTGTCACAGGACTTACGCCGCCTTTCACCCGATGACAGCTGGGATAGGCTCCAGCCCACCACGCCAACCCTGAATTGGATGAGCAAAAGTAAATGGACGGATGGGTAGTGGATTTGCATACAAAGCTAAACAGTGTGTAGTTCTGTACTGATTTGTGGCAGAGTTCATCACTAGGAAGCATAAGTGTCCAAAACTGCAATACCACTACGTCACCAGCAGGAAGTGGAATCTAAACTTCAGCATAATTTCCTCTTCAAAATAATAAATAACAGCCCAAGTTATACTTTAGCTCAGAATTCCTTACGGAAGTGAAAGCAGCACGAGTCAGATGTCACAAAACTTGTTACATGTGGAATCCACATCAAACAATTATTTTTAGATATTTTTATACTATTTTTAAACAAGTTTCTTCTTTCACTCGCTGTTTTCTTTAGTTTTACACAACGTTTGGTTAGTTTAGGCAGAAAGAGTGCTTTGTGTTAAAATTCTACTTTTATTGGGGTCGTTTTGCCTATTGTGGGATCTTTACCTTATGATATAATATTTGGTGCTGTATATATATATATATAAAACTGAATTGAACTGAACTTGTTAGAAAGCTCAATGTTCTACATTGCAGGAGTGATGAGAGTCCTCAGAGGGCATAAAAGAAACATCCACTTAAAACACGCTGGTTTTTAAAGGTTTGGTAAGTTAAATGTTTTAAAACTCCAGAGAACAGATCCCATTTGACAGCTTCATAAATTTATTATATTATGGGATGTACCATTTATAATCTTTGGAAAAAGAGAACGGTCTACAAAACGGTTGAAAGCAATCCCATTATGGCGTTTTTGTTCCTCCGTACGTAATGTGCTAGCTTCCCCTCCATTTGTACAGACAGTGATGAACGGGTCTGAAGGTTTCAGGGGGCCGAGTCTCTGGCCAGACTCTGGGTATGGCGCCTGATAGATGGGCATTCCTCAACCCCCACCCCACGCAACCACCCACCAACCCTCTGACCTCGCAGCCATCCTTCCCTTTCCCCTACGCTCTCCTCCCATAGGTGATGAACAAGCTCATTACTATGGCTTCCTGATAAAAGGAGGCCATTATCTTTTCACTGTGCACTTTGAACTATGGCGAAGGAATCTACTCCTCCTCGTCTCCTGCTTCTGGTTACGTAATACAGTCGTGGCATGTGAAATAGATGGCTTACTGCCAGTGCTTGGAGTGCATCCCATGCTGGTGTTTCCTCCACGGCCACATGCGCAGAATGCAAGCTTGTCATTGAAACTAATGTATCTCTTTTTCTAACCCGCCTTAATGCATCTGTCAGCAGTCCGTCTTATTTCTAAACATGTTCGATGATGCTGTCATTGTACAAGCATTTGCTGTTTATTTATCGGCTCCTGTGTTATTTTAAAATCCCTCCATCTGACCGAGGAGCCCAGAAACTTTTCTTTCCTGTGAGGGTTTTTATTTTGAGGCTGAAGTAAGTGTTGGGTTTCATTTACAAAACAATGCCACATGAAAGCATGGTTAGCAGCTGCATCAATGAATCTGAATGAGGACTATTTTTGAGAGGCGGAAAAGCCATGTTATGGGATTTTGGCCTGTTATTTCAACCGTCTCAGCATACCACTAAAGAGAACTATACCCCCCCCCCTTTTAACTTATTTACTTTACTGCTTTTAATCAACTTCACCACAACTCACGATGTTATCTGAGACATTGACCTGTGTCAGAATAGTTATGTACTCCAGTTACACTTGAGGCAACAGCTGGGCTCCAGTTTCTATTTAACTAAGTAAAGCGTAATGTTTTATTTGTCATAATAACCTGTATGATAATAGTAACATGTGTTTGTCACAGTAATGCATTTGGAAGCAAATGATCAATCACACAAGTGGTAAATGCATCAATTATTAATGCAAACATCAACATGTTAAAAATTGCTATATTCCCAGTAAACTATACATGTGGATGAGCATTTACTCATTTAAAAAGCTTCTGTGCTATTGTCATCGTCTCCAGCACTTCCATATGGTCGAGAATGAAATGATCATAACCGCAGACTAATGTGAAAGAGAAATATACAGTAACCAGGAGCAGCAAAACAGCTTTATACACACAATATAAAAAGCATGATACACACATTCACACAGTGAACAATGTGCTGTGCTTGACCAAAAAAACGGAACGTCATCCACAGCAACGTGTTTAATGTCAAACAGCAACACAGAACAGCTGCGACGTGTTTGAGTACAAACAAAATTAATCACGCACCTTCAAAGAGGTTGTTCTTTTCCTTTTTCCACTGAATCAACCGTGCCAGAAACTTCGCATTTGATAAGATCACAAAGTAAAGAAATCACATCGCACATGCAAGTTCCACTTTTGCAGAATGCCACTTGAGCTTTCGCTTTGGCAGCACTTAAACTGCTTTTCAAATTTAACAGTAATCATTTAATGGGGATTCAAATGGTTTGTTTTGACTCTTGAAAAAATTAAGAATGCCAAACCTCTACTTGGAATTTAAGAATTCTAGGAGAAGTGGAAGCTAAACATGTCGCAGTTTTAATGATCGCGTACAGCACTGAAAATGCAGTTTTTCCTTTTAAACAGTGTACACAGTATTTTGGCAACAGACTGTGTCCTTGAAGCCAGAGCTGTTGCTCAGGTCCTGTTTGGCAGCAGGGTGCTGTTGTGTCCTTAAAGTAACCCTGAATGCCTTTGAGCAAAACAACAAATTCATCTGCAACATATCAATGTGCCTATTCAACCAAACAACCACTAGAATTCAGTGTTTTCAGCACATTAAAAATGGAAAAAGCAGCAGAGAGCAGCGAGTCGCTCAGACTTTAAACCTGTAAAAGGTGAGTTTTGACAAGTAAGGATAATGTGTGTCCCACATTCCGGTTCAAATCCCAAACTGTTTTACTCAAACATTCCATGCTCCGCTCAGGTAAAGCTCACGGTGCGCCTGGATGTCGAAAAATTGAAAACATCACATTCTTCCGAGTCTTCATCAAGGTCACAGCAACTTTTTCCCCCCTTGCTCACAAAAGGAATCTATAAACACACCCCGAATCACCACCGCTACCCAACACACACAAACACAGCAACAACGCGCATATATACACACTCGCACCTCTTTCCCCGAAGGTTTGCAAAGCCCTGTTTGAATTCACCTATCACCATGACAACTTCTCTCTCTTTACTGGCTGTGCCCGTGGGAGGTTTTCGCCCAGCCTTTTCTAATTTCACACTGTGTGGATATCTCCATTCAGTAATTACAATCCCATCCATTCTCATTTTCCCTGTCCAGACAATGTGCCCTGGATATACAAAAAAAAAAAAATCTCTTGCCTCTGTACACACATATACACACATTAGACTTGCACAAACACACACAGCATAGACCCCTGTGCTCATGGACACATATAGAAACAGAGGAAGTGTGTGTGTGTGTGTGTGTGTGTTTGTGAGTGTGTGAAAAAGAGATAGCGGGAGAGAGACAGATGTGAACTGTCACAACTCCTAATTCACCAACGCACACAATCACATACAAGAACATCACTCTAAAAATCCAATTACAAGCCGACCTCCAGTCTGTAAAGTTGGGTTCATTTTTAAAAAGTTAATAATTGCAAAATAATAGCAACCCAAATCAATAGGACTTGTCCTGCAAACAGGCAACAGCTGATAAGAGTAGTAGTAAGAGTAAATATAGAAATAATTTAGCGAGGATGCATTACAGAGTGTCCTGATGGTAAAAGATAATAGAGACAAATAACTTTACTCTGCTGATTACATTTTTTATGCTGAGGGAAACCATGATAAGGAACAATAGAGAGGAGAGGATATCCTGTAGTTCAGTGACAGAAATTTTCCAATAGGCTATTTTCACAGCACCCATCTTGGCTTGGAAAGTATGTAAATACATGCATCATAAATGACATTAGTGAATTTTCTGCTGGAGAAGCTACTTCAGGCATGCAAAGATGCACGTATATCAAAAATGCACATGTAATGCATTTCAAAACACAAATAACTGTTTATCCAAGTTCCACCACTCATGGCGGCCTGACACAGTTGTATTATGAGATTATCTTGTCTTATTGTCATGGTTAACAAGTGCCAGCTCTCCACAACAGCTTCATTTGATCCTAGTTTACCATAATCTGTGTCACATCGTGCAGTGAATGTGATGTGCCCTCTATATGATTTGTAAAGGTGCTTATTGACAGATATCTGAGCCTCAAGCTCATGGTGTGATTGACTGCACATATGGAAGATGTCAGATCAACCTGACAGCACACAGTGAACAGCAGTGTTCATTTTAGCACCTGATGGCAATTTAAGTTAAGTTTTAATCTTCTGTTGAAAAGCTTCTTTTTTTTCTTGTTAAATCAAGTCTAGTTTGATATTTTAAATTCCTCGTTTAAAAATTGCTTCTGATGCCATCTTTGTGAACAGTTACCATGGTTACAGGTGTTAGTATCTACTGAGGTCAGTGTCTCTGTCCCTCTGCTCTGCAGCAATTCAGCACCAACACAACCACCTGTTCTCTCCGCTGAAAAGATGGAACTCGTTACTGGATGATTCACTCACTCAATAATTTTTCACACGGATTTCTTTGGTGGAATTTCAGAGGCCGACTTGGAGTCACAATTACTCCTGGAATTTACTTAAAGAAACAGCCCAGTGAATAATGTTGCACCACAAGTTACATCAGCTTGCCTTTTTAAAAACATTTTAGAGTGATGATGAACTGAAAGATGAAACAAAGTTTGCAGCTTCTTTCATATCCACTTGAAGCTGGCTCCAAAAGAGTGTCATTCCCCTTGGACTCCTGTGATAAACAGCTCAGTAGACATTAACATGTTTACAGCAGGTAGAAAAGGGTGCTTTCAGTCCCTGTATTAAGGCTTAAATTTTTAGATTATTATAGATCTGCAGCTGTCTGACAGGCATCACCACCGTTTATTTGCATGGACTGCTTTTGTGGTGCTTTTTGAAATATCCCTAATGCATTGATCTGAAAAATAATAGCATTTCATTGGACTAGCAACAATTCAAGAACATCTGAGAAGTTCCTCCTCGTTTTTTGAGTATAATTCAATTATTTTAATTGCTAGCTTTAACTTAGTGTGGCTTCTCCTTCAAATACGACCCGTGCTGGCTGCATAACACCACGATGGTGATGACCATAATGCTTAACTCAAGACTAAAGTGAGAGTCCACAAACTGGTTGGTGATGTCATGGTAGCTACCTCCATGACAGTAACAATTTGTAATTTTCTTGGCCATTTTTTTTACTTCATTAACCTGTTTCTTTAAAAGAAAGTAAATATAAGTGATGTGTTAAATTTTAGAAGGTAGTATACTGTGTGCTTCCATGTATATACAGTATGTGATAAAAGAATAATTTTGTTAATATTTAATAGTCTTCTGGTTGTCGGTGCAGTTCTGATGCAAAGCACTTTGTGCACAGTTGTGTGTCACTGCTGATTTAATAGATAACCTACATGTGCGGTAATGTGTATCGATATATTCACGCTCATGACTGAGCGACACACTGAAGCCTTCGCTGTCTAATACCAGATAGATTCAGCACGCTGATTAAAATGAAGGTATTACACAACACTTAAACTGGGTTCTTTAAAGTGCCTGAAAACCTTCAACATGAAAAGAATATAATAGGAAAAGTTTCTGAAATCGAATCTGAAGTTCACGTTTGCATCATTTGCAAACACTGGAGCACATGAGACCTCTATTTTGAGTTATGATGGGATCACATTGCGCTGTCATTATTTTCCATCACTGGGTCCTACAGGCCCAAATCCCTATTCACCGCAGTGATATTCCCTCATAGTGGTGTTTATATATCTTTTATTCTTTTATTCATATGTGTTTTATGCTCCTTGCTTATAATGAGCTAGCTATAACTTCTTGCACCTTCACTTTTTTTAAGCTAAGCATTAAATTCGAGCGCTCATCTGTTTTATACACTGAATTATTACACATTAACAAAGAGGCATCTTCCTTACTCGAAATGACAAAAGGAGGAAGGATGTGGCCTCAGTTTATCAGCTCATTTTCCCAAGATCCCCTCACTTCTTGTTTACGCTTGGCTCGGCTGTTCTCAGGACTCCCAGGGGACTCACGTTGCAACAAACCACAGACCTACATGTAAACATAGGCCCGGCTTAACTTGTGTTTACGCCACAACTCTTTTAGGTCACCGCCGCGTCCCCCACACTGACCGTTCAAGCAGATATCAACACTGATAGGCAAGGAAGGGTGGAGTTTAGCAAGAATTTAGTTTCATGAGGTCACTTTTGTGATTAGAGAGTGCACCGGCTGATTTGATTTTGAATGTTTTGATTCTGCAGGATCCCTCTGTAGAAGATTTTAAAAACAGTCTATAATCCAAAACCAAAGATGGATGGAAAATTGATAGGCTACATTTTAAACAATGGATAATAATGGAGTTTAGTTTAGCGGATTAAATTTGATGCAAATAGGCTCTGCTACAATTATGCCCCGAGTCATGTTTTAAATAAGAAAACAGGGAATATGGACCCTACTGTTTGCGGACAATTCCTAAAGAGGATTAATTTAGCTGAACTGCTGACAGCTATTTATTGTTTACCTCTTGTTGCAGTCTTAATGTCATTAATCCAACTTTGGTATTTCAGCAATATTAAGTGGCCACTTGTCCTTAGTAACACAGCAGCAGGCTTCAGTGACTACCTTTGAGTGTAAACAGTTAGAGACCAAAACTAAGAGGTTTGCAATTACCCCCAGTTGCTTAAGCTAGTTTTGGATGTTCTGCTCTGGAGGTTTGTCCGTCTTACATCTGAGGGTTTCTGATTTCAGGATCACATTTCAAATGCTGGGTAGTATCACTGAGTGTCACATTTCTACTACTGTGGGAATCTTGTGTGGATGTGGATGAATCCATTGTAGGCTGTTCACACTCATACGCAGAGGCGGCAAAAAGTACAGACATTCTGTACTAAAGTACAAGTACACATACTTGTGTTAAGTACAGTTTCAATTTCTTTACTCAAGTAAAAGTGAAAAAGTGCTCTGAAATGTACTTAAAGTAAGAAAGTAAAAGCAGCTCTTTGGAAGACATTTCTATCAGCTATTTTTGTGTAAAGCTAATTGAACCTGCTATATTAAAAATGTAAAATATTACATGAGAATACAAACATTATTCCAATCCATATTTTAAATCATAATGAATGTACTTGATGTGAAACGGCTCCATTTTCTGTTACATACATTACATAACACAAACATGAGTATACACAGGGTCACAGAGGGACTCAGAAGGTGGAGGAACCCTAAGATCAGTTGTAGTGGCTCCACATGGGGAGAAGAATCACAACCTTTTTATTGTGAGCTCCAGTAAATGATGTTGGTGTGCAGCTGTGATCAGCTGACCTGCTGCTGCTCTGAGCTTTACTGCTCTGTGTGGATGAGCTGAATTCAAAAAGATGTAACCCACTATTACACAGCTATCTGCGCTGATTTCCATCCTCTACACTGACAGCACACAAGGCTGTAAAAATGTTGAATTCAGTGAATGATTCTCAGCATCAGCAGCTTTGAGTCAAACTCTGCTGCACTTCCTGTAACTGTGAGCATGAACAGCCTCTGTGCACCAACACAGAGCTTTACTGGAAATACAGTACAGCGAGCTGACCTGTTTATCAGCACTAAACTGCATTATATTCAAACAATGTTTGAATTACACAAAGTTAGTGTACCCCTGTTTGTCTTGCAGTGCTTCTCCTTAAATCTAACCTCTCTGCTTCCTCTCCTCCTCTTCCTCCATCTCTGAGTGAACTTCTCTCTCTTTTCTCTCCTGGAAACACAGCAGCTGTTCTTTTAGCTCGCAGACACACTGTGTGACAAACTGCACACACTTTGTGTGTTTGCTCGTATTTGTTGAGCATTTAAAATTACCTGCCACCAAACGTCCCTTTATGCTAGCGCTTCTTCAGTAGCTCCAAGCTAGATGCTCAAGTACCACAACCACAACTTACGAACATCAGCAATCGGTGCAGTGGAACCCCTGATTATCGCACTATAAATGATACATAAATTATTGCTTCATTAGTCTCTTTGTATATGATAAGCCCTGGTGATGGAGGATACATCAGTAGTATTGCTTGTTCGATGTTATTGTCCCTCCATTTCAGCTCAGATGGCTTTGATATATGAAGGAAATGAAAATTCCCCTCAAATATCTGAAACCTAAAGTAACAAGCTTGTTTTGAAAATGTAAGGCGTAGAAAGTACAGATATTTATGTAAAAATATAGGAAGTAAACCTAAAAAGTGCTGAAAAAATACAGATATCTGAAAATTCTACAGTAACAAAGTATCTGCTCCTGGTTTGGTTACCAATGTTTATGATGTTAAATGAAAATGTGCCAAATTCCACCTTATCTGCCGTTCACGCCACCAGGTTACATTTTATTTGTAATCAGACAAACTTTTCAAATTTCAAAGATTTTCGTTTTTTTAATCAATTTTCTTTGAAAGATGATGCAGATGCTCGACTTCATAATGTGAAACCAGATTACCTTCATTTAGCAGAAACTTGCTGAACAGAATGTAATTGGAAAATCTGGCCTTGAAAGACATTACCTTGGTTTTTAACTTTTTCCCTTAAGAACTGTTCCTTATTATGCCTCGGCCCAGCAAAATTAAAACTCACCCACTCTGAATATAAACACACAAGCTTGACTGGCAAACATGTATAGCGGAAAGCTTGATTGTGCATGAAACCCTGACACATTTTGATATGTTTCCCACCCCAAACAATCCAAATATTTGGACACCCCCCCGATCACCCCCTCCCACTTCAAAACTCCAAAACTTCATACCAAAACAGTGTAAACAACATGTCATTTTCATGCCTTTTGATCATTGAGCTATTCTGAGCGAACCTCCCGAGGTTTTGCAACTGGGGGTACAAGGTGCAGAGGCGATGCTCTGGTGTAATGACAAGCTGAGGTTTGTTTTTTTTTATCTCCCTTCTCTCTTTCACTTTTTAGGATTGAGGTTTTGAAAAGGAATAATAAAACAACTGTCAGCTAATTGGCAAGAGGAGCGCGCTATGGTGGGAAAAAAAAAAAAAACTACAAAGTGACTCCACAAGGGAAAAGTAGAAAGCTACATAGTAAGCACCCGCACACAGATGAGCTTTAAGGGCATTCTCCTGTTGCGGAACAATCCCTGGTTGACTACTTTTCTGCTTTCATTGTTCAATTTTTAATTTTTTTTTCCTTTTGTCTTGACACAGATAAATACAATGCATGTTAATGCTACAGTAAGTCTCCGTCTGAAGCAGTTAACTTGGAGCGACAACCTCGACCTGCTTCAGACTGGTACAGAAAGAGGTGGGAGGTGAGGTTTTCTTACAGTCCCAGCAAGGTAACGGGAGAAGGGAATCCAAGTGTCTCAGGGTCCAGTCAAGAGACACAAGCAAGTTTAAATTAATACTTATATCTACATCTGTTTAGTAGTAATATCAGAAATTCGACTGGCTTTAACATAGGTTTCATGGTACTTTAAATGCAAATGATGAATCATCTGTACAAACTGCATGTCAAAAAACATACTTTCTATCCAAAAAGCAATGATGCAAAACCGTGCGCATATATAAAATATTAAGCATAGAAGTTGAATACAACTCCCTTCTGTGTCTTCTGCTAATGCTGCACACTTTGTAGAATGGTAGACTGGAATGCTACACTCCAGGATGATGCCAATCATAGTTATTGGAATATCTACAGGGGGCTCCTATACCTAGATGATGAAAGGGAAGAAAACAAATAAATACAGCCAAAAGTATATTAGCATAACAACTTGGCAGAGGGGGAAAACACGGAAGTCCAGCTGCAATTTAGTGGACATCGCTTTGAAAGAAAAGAAAAAGCACTTAGCGGGGAGGTGCAGCGTGGCAAGCCCGACAGCTGTTCAGTGTGGTAAGTAATATGGAAAACTAACGCTGCTCTTAATTTTCTGTGATTTTGGATGATTTTTCTCCAAGCATGCCTTGAAACAACAGCAAGTACTTACTGCATGAGATTTTTTAGATTTCTCTTAATTTAAATTCATTCTACATAAAAGAAGGGACGGTTTACATCTCATTTTATTTATATGCTGTACATTTGTGTCCACATATTGGCAAGGAAGTGCTTTTAAAAGCCACACACACACACACACACACACACACACAAGTGTAAAAACACATAAATCACTGACATGTCAACCGTGCACAAAAAGCTTTTCCACATTGTTCATTTCTTGGGTGACACCAGCCATTGCACAGTGGAGGACACATTTGCGCTCTTTTACCGTGTTAATAATATGCCATCATCAGGCCGAACCACAAATGCACCGCTCATGGCCATAATCTTGTCAGCTGTCTCACACGGTGGATGATGTGCAGACACTCAAAGCCATTTGGCATGTAAGCCCGAGATCCCAACAGCCCCGGCTTAATTGGATTTTGAAATGCGGTGTGTGTGCATTCATCTGTGGGTGTATGTGCATATGCAGCAGCATTTCAGCACATCTGAGTGTTTTCATGTGTGTGCATGTGCACTCGCGTCTGACACATAAAATCACTGTCAGGTGAGAACCTTGTAAATTACATCTTTTCAGAAGCAGAGAAAAACAGCCTTGATCTTAAACAGCTTGTGTTTTGAGTTTATCTAATTGGTTTTCATTAGATCAGACCATGTGATTTTTTATTTGCTTAGACTGGTGGAAGAACTAAATGTCGAACTTGAGTAAAAGAAGCGATGATGAATAAGCACTCTATGACAGCTAAAAACTCAGCTTTCTAACTTAAAACTGTAGTTTATTACAAGTTCTGCATATTAATCAGTTTTGCCGATTCGTTCCATCATTAATTGCAAATAGTATCTACCATGTCTCCCAATGTCCAATGGATGGTTTAATTAAATTAACTTGATTTTTATAGGCAGTTTTTGGTTGCCATCTTTGTTTATGAAAAACAATAAATAATAAAATAAAATTCATTATCATTTAGCATGTTATGACTCCAAAAAACAGTAAAATTGATTCCAATTAAACTTCCATCTTTCTTGCATTCACTGTGCATGTATTTGTCTCTTTCCCTGGAGTCTGTATTTGTAACTACTCTGAACAGAGTTTTTGCTGTTTAATCTCATCGTATTCTGTCATCAGTACAAAATATTTTGTTCATAATAAATCTGAGTATCGCATCTGGCCAATGTCATACCCAGCTCTCTCACTAAATCCATAAAGTTTACAGGATGACGTTTTGAGTTAACTTTGAATGCAGTGGAAATACTTTATAGTTGTGATATAATATAAGGGTATATAAAAGAGGCATTATGTCTAATATTTTAGGTTCTCTCTCGCCCTCTGTCAGATTTACCTCTAAAGGAAATACTTTGAATAATGTGAATACACTGCTTGCTAATAGGTGAGGCAGGCAACTTCGTTTTCTATAGTAACAAACAATTTTAAGCATGCTGTAAGAGATTGATATTATTATTATTAACATTTCTACAAATATTTTTGGTAACCACATCCTAGAACAGACCTGTGGTCTACAAATTACAAAGACTGTACGTACAGGGGTGTGTACTACAAAATGTCTATTTATATAATCTGTCACAATAAGCCAGACATAATGCAAATGTACCTATACTACATAATCTGCATGATATCAGTACATTATGTATATCACTACTATAATCATACAACCATGTACAAAATATAATGCAACCATGTTGTTTTTCTGAGCAGTAGCTTTGGCTTTAATATTCCTCAACGATATGTCACAGCCAATCAGAAGTTGGCTCCACAGGGTAGTCAATAAAGCTGCAGCCTAGAACTAATGCTACTATAAACACACCGACTCTTTACCTAGAAGTCTGGGATTCCCCAGTTTCGAACTATCTAGCTACTGGCGGCTGTTCAGTGACCAAGGTCAGCTGCTAGATTTGGGAAATCCCAACGTTTTCCATTTCAGTCAATAATTGTCAGGAAGGTATAGCCAAACACACAGCACAGCATGATCACATGATTAAGCTAAGCCAATCAGGCATGAGAAAGTGCTGCAATAGAATATATTATCATAACATTAGCAGCGCGAAATGGTGCACACTGTTTACTCTTCACGTCAGATAGACAAAGCTAAACTGTACAAATAGTACTAAACATCCAGGAATATCAATATTGTGTTGCACATCAAGAATAAAGAACACATATGCCAAATTTCATGGCTCAACTCCTTGGAGTTTGAGTCTACAGACTGGAAAGATAAAACTTGAAACCGACAGATGGCGTGACAGTATCCTCCCACTTTATTTTGCATGGAAGGATAGAAAGGCGGAAGATGAGGGAAAGGAAAAAGCAAGACACTGGTGAGTGCACCTTGGTGTCTACAATTAAATATAATGCTAAATAACTAAATACTATAAGTCTGTAGCATAACTCCTAAAATTATTTCTTTTGTTTACAACCCTAGATGGCTAACATGAGTTTGTAACACAGTCGCTCTCACTTTCACGTGTCATTGGTGTTCATTAGTGTTCATTACTGTTCTAGGGTTAATTAACTGAGCTAGCAGAGCAGCCTGGTGTCTGTGACTGAGTCGAGTGTGCGTGGCCGGAAATCAGGACGCCAGCAGCAGACGTGTTAGCACAGCTGGCAGGACGAAAGCAGGCAGAGAAGCTAATAGCTACAATATAAACACTTCATAACCACTCAGCTTGTTCTTAGGCATTGATACTGAAATAAATGTGGCCTCTGCCATTTCTAGAGTGCTACATGTGCAGTGTAGTGTGTGTTTTTTATTCTATTTTCCATATCTTTCAGTGAGAGCTCAAGCACATAAGTTTAGTTCTCTGTACTGGAGTTATTACATTGCTTCTATCAGATGAAGAGGAAATAGTAAACACTGTACAGTGTAAGCTACAACCGAGAAGGACATTCACAAACTGAACTTGAGGAATCCTATAAAATGAAAGCTTTTTAATTTAAGGTTATTAACATGACCATGACATGACCAACATAATTAATTGTTACAAGTATCATATCACTATATTATCTTTTTTCAGAATCTCTACTTATATTTCTGGCACCAGCAGCAGAAGAGAAGGATAAGGTGTCCCTTTCAGAAGCGGATAATTCTACTTTAAACTGATTTTACTGATTGCACTCTAAAGATGATATTCCATGTTGTTTTTCATTCTTTTGCATTTCAGTTCAGTCAAAGAAAAACACTTAAATCCGTTTATTTGATGATTTATAACATAATTGCGCTGGATTCTAGTTGGAGGAGCCCCCTGTGAATTTTCGCCCGGGGCCCCTAAAGACTCCAGAACCATGAGTGCTCCTGGCACAACTGCTGTTGGCTTGGATGTTGAAACATTGCACTGTTTTCACTAATGTTAGCAATTAACACTATAAATACCACAACAATAAGCCTGTGACGAACCAGGAATATTGGAGCACAATTAGAGACCACCTTTGGGTGGCCCCCAGAGCGAACATGGTCAAGCAAGTGAAAGAGACTTAAGTCTTGTGGAAGCAGTTTTCTGCTACAACGGTGTCTAACCAGCTAATTACGCAACTCAATATACACATTAAACTGTCAAAAGGATTCACTTTTTCTCGCAGCTGTAACAGCTTCAACTCTTCTGGGAAGGCTTTCCACAAGGTTCTTCCAGACACGCATTTGTGTGGTCAGACACTGATGTTGGACGTGGTCCGCTGTGATTTTATATGGTCTACCACTTCAAGGCTCAGTTGCTGTCGTTCCTAATCACTTCCACTTTGTTGTGAATTAATACTTTTGAACATAAACCCCAGAAACCTTCTCAAAATTGCCTTTTTGCTTCCTCTAGTCAAGTATTTCGGGTGTTTCTTGTGACTGCCACCTCATGTTCGCCCCTCGCCTCAGATTAAAGATTTTTACCTGGTCTCTCATGTTCTGCAGCTGGGTCATACTCCTACCAAGCACTGCACATCTAAAGATGATAACTGGGTGTTTTACCTGTTTAGGTTATTATTGATATTATGTGTCATTCAGATGAAATTGAGTTCTTGGAAATAGCGGCATCATAAATTTGCATAATCATTACACAGTACTGCAGGACATGATTGCTATAGATAACTACATACACTGTATATTGTGATGAATAACTGCAGCCAACACGTAATGATTTTTCTTGAAATGCAGTGAAGGAATGACTCACAAAACACACGACTAAATGAAGTAATAGAATCTCAAAACTGTGCTGAATTACAGCAAATGTAAATATATAGAATCTAAGTAAATGCACCGAGGTACTTTGTACCTGTAAAAGCATGAAATCATCTAAATTGAAAGCAGCTGGCACACCAATGGCAATGGGTGTTTTCACTTTCCTATTTCCCATGTCCCTGTGGTCGCTCTTGCATGCATGAAAGTTCATAAACCCTAAAATGAAAGGTATGAGATAGCTGGGTGAAAGATTGCTAGTGTGTGAGATAGAAGTGGACGCTCCACTGCTTTTCAGAGAGACAAGGGAGCCGGCGTCTTGTCTATACGCACCCAAACCACCTTACCTGGTCTCGCTGGAATTCGCCGTCCCTGTTGACTCCGAACGGCAAAGTGTGCAAGTGAACCTCTGGAAGGCACCAAAGCGATGGCAGGTTTTCAGACTGCGATCATTCACGGCGTGGCGGAAGTGACTGGCTCTCGTCGCTGTTTGGCAGGCGAGATGGAACGGTTTGTGGAAAAACTGTGGAGTCAACAGAGGAAGCAATACTCCACTTATTAAGGATCAAGAATGCATTTTTACACTGAAGATTCATATTCCTGCTGACTTTTGCAGACATCAGTAAATGTAAGCGAGGAAAAAAAAAAAGCAGACACGGCAAAGTTCAGTCTACTACATAGAAATGTAGCAGATGGATGTTTCAATAGAATATTCAAAAGGTTGTGGAAAGTCTCGAAGTTGGTACAGCAGTAAAAATTAACTCATCACAAAGATTTTCTATAATCCAAAAGGAGAAAAAAAAAACCCCCAGAAATTCCCACAAGCCCTTAACCATAAAATTTCATAGCAGTTTTTCACAGCAACAAATCTTCAAAGTCTTTTAAAGCGAAAAGAAAAAGGGGCATTCTGCTGAAAAGAATAGTTAATAAAACATTTTTAAAAAGCTAGTCAATCTTGAGTAAAAGCGAATGCAGCTGAGTAACAATGAATGTTTTTTAAAGCATTGTTAGGAAGCTGACTTCACAATCACCAACTCCATTTGAGGGAGGACGCTGCTGCACACATTAAGGCTTGATGGTTTTGGCACACAAAAGTTGTGCCACTCAATAACAAACAGTCTATAAAGGAATGGAATGCTGTTATTGCTTAATTCAGCAGAAACCAATATTTTATCCCTCCTCATTTGAGCAGAAGCTGGCTGAAGTTACCAAGTACTGGCAGGTGGACTTTATCACAGAGCCATATCGAGGTGGTTGGCGATGATGGATGGGCCACTAAATCTTTGGAAACAGGTTTTGTAAATTCATAAATCTGCAGACATGCTAATGATGACTCTCTGATTGGACTGTAGCTTTTAAGAAGACAAAGGTGTGCAAACGATGTGTGCATATGGCATCACAGGCCATGATATCCAGCCAGTGCTAACTAATCTAAACCAGGCATTAATTCTATGTTTATAATCTCAAAACAATCGTGGAAATAAAGAATTTTATGAAAACACACTTTTCATCAAGAATAATGTGTTGCTATGCTGGTTTTTCTTCTCAAATCAGCTGCAGTGAGCAGTCAACCCTGATTTTCATGTTTCTATTTCAGTGTGATCATAAAAAGAGCTCCCTCTTCCGGTGCGATACACTGGCATGGTAGGTTTCCAGGAAATGACAGATTACAGTTAAGTTTCTTTTCCTACAGGAGTATTCAATCCGTATAGGAAGTACTGAAACGTGGGAAGAGATGCTTTAGATAGATCGAGGGATACGGGAAAGAGTGGGGGGAGACGAGAGTTTTCCTGACTTTCCCATAAGCCATCTGTCTTTGTTTGAAGAGTATGACTGCTGTCAGGTTGCTGTGATAGAGACATAAACAAACAGGAGGATCACAGCTCCTTATCTCTGCTCATTTCTCCACCCTAACAAGACAAACACCAGCAATCCTGTCATGTTGACTGTGTACATGCATGTGTTAGGGCAGGGGGGTTTACGTGTTTGTGTGCGTGTTTGCTCGAATCACTGTTTGCGGTACAGTAAAGCTTGGCCAGAATGAGGTGCATACTTTAGGAAATATGATGCAAATCCAGAGAAACATCTACAGGGCTAGCAGGTACAGGCATTGCAACTTATTATATTAATATATCTACCGCATCTGATTTCACTTGGTATGAAGTGTTGCCCAGCTACATCAGAAATCAGAAGCATTTGTATCTGATCTAATTGGCTAGCATTAAAAAAAAATGCACACTCAACAACAAATGAACATAACTTCAATTTTCTTTTTGGCACCACTTAAAAAGTTTCATAAAATAAAATTATAGTTAACACAGCAGTCATGAAGAATTCTGCAAAAATAAATCGGCAAATTATTAACGTGCAATCATGCATGACTTAGTGATTAAGACGGTTAATGCCAGCTTCTGTCTGTGTTTATAATTGGGGGGGGAAAAAGGAATTGCGGCTCATTGTGAGTACATGTTGTAACTAAAGCAGCCCAAAGTCAAGCTTCCATAACACATGCATCTTTGCAGATAATACTGAATCCAGTCGCAGCCGTGCGCAGCAGCTGCAGTGCTCCATGTAAGAGCAGGTTAATGACACGCGTTTCTGGTTTGATGCCAAATCTGTCAACTGTACGTCATCGTCGTCGTGCAACGTGACACCTTTTCCTCCTGACAACAAGAAAGGTGAGAGCTCGAGAAAGTGGTGGCTTTCATGTTAAAAACCTCTCGGCTTTGACATGAAGCACCAGCCCAACACAAACAATAATATCACTCAGCAGATTAAGCTAATGAAAGAAACTGGGGATATGAGGATTTAGTATTCGTGCATTTGTGTGTGTGTCGGTATAAAGTCAAATATAATGAGACCTCACTCAGCCTCGGGTCTGCTCACTCACTGTAAAAGCACACAGAGAGAGACTGCATCATCTGCAATTCAAATGAGCAATTCACTGATTAGTTAACAGAGCCAAAAGGTCTTAATACAGTCAAGTAATGACTGAAATGCAATTTCCATTCAATCAGTGCTTTTACTTATACTGACTGATATGGAACTCGTATCAGCAAAGCAGGGTAATGATAGAACTTTGTGCAAATACTTGCTTAAGCAAACACACACATTTTGCTCTGAATGTGAGATAATTGGCAAGATATGGGGGGAAAATGTCTTTTGCTGCTGAGCCTAATTAGGGAGAGAACACTTTCATAGCTGCCAAACAACAGCAGACAAACCAAAGGTGCCCTATAAAGAACCTGTGGCTTATTATAATGTGGCATCTGATTCTGTGGGAGAGGAGGAACTGTGACAACACTGACATCCAAAGATCATGAATACTAATGTAAAAGTTCTTTTACAGATGAAAACTTGTAAAATTGTAAAATCAATATTACAGGAACAAGGCTGTGGAGGAAGCGTTGTGGAGATCGATACGCCTGCTTCGATCTCGGGAAGGCGGTTCACTGGAGTTTTGATGAAGCACTGGAGGTCAAAGATCACTGTTGGCATTGATCACTAACAAATGAAGATCATCAGACAGCCTTCCTGTTAAATCGATGATAAATTTCTAAAGAGATGATTAATGGATGACATTTTTCTTATCAGATGCCTTAAAGCAAAAGAAGTATTCATGTTGGGAGGAAGCAACGAGAACAGAAGAAGGCTTATTAAGTGTGCTGTACAAACAGGTGAATTTCTATATACTGTATCTGAGCCTGCATCTGGAAGGGTTTTTTCCCTCAAATGGACCTTGCTGATAAAATAACCACTTCCAATTTTTTAAATTATACATAGGTTTACTGCTGCTTCAGTTCCACAGAATAAAAACAGGTTTATACGTCCTTTTATCTTATTTTTTAAAGGACAAGCATATTGCCATTGTACTAACTTGCATACAAGTTTTGTAAATCACCCGCAGAGACTATGTTTTCTTATTTTGATGATGTGGCTCATCAACTGACGAGCAGAAGCCGTTTCGGATCATCACCATGCCATGTGCTAAAAACTGATCATGAGCACTATCGACTCGTTACCACGTATATGGTCAAACAAAACACGGGTGACAAATGTGCAGATCAGCGACTGACCTGATCCGTCTCTGCATTTTCACTTTCAATAGTCCTGAATGAAAGTCAAAGTGACTCCTGCGATTTGGTTGATTCTTCCAGGACGTGTTTTTTGGAGCCTGCGGGTTCACTGCCTGTAAATGTCGAATGTACTACAAACTTGACAAAATGCGCAGTACAAAGACTTCAAGTCCCTGCCTTAAACACAGAATCATTGTTTTACTTGTCGCACCAAAACTGATGCTACTCTGGTTGACTTTGCTATATTTGGGAATTAGAATACTTCAGAATTGGCCTTTAACTTTTATCCAAGTGGCACAATGCCATCTTCACGTGGTCGCTTAGACATTTTCCAATGGACAGACTTGATAAAGGCTCGGAAGTCAATAACGAACCTTCCGCGGGTTCACGGAAATTTCTTTACCTCCTTTACTTAGACAAGTTTGACCACCGAACATTTTTTCTACACAAAACAAGGCGAGACTCACCTACAGCTGCCTTTACAATCTAATCACCACGGGTTGCCAGTGCAGCTGAAAATACTTGGAGTCACATGATCCGATCTTGCACTCTGATTGGTTCTAGGAACGTGGAGGCGTTTGTGGGCAATGGGAAATCGCGTCATAATGTTTATGATTGTGAAGTATATATTGTTTTATATATGTATTGTGTTTGTGTGTAGACTTGTATATAGTTATACATGTATTTTGTCTGATCGGTGAGCATTGAATTGTAAATATTAAACAGTATTAAGGTGGTAGGATCACATAAATCAGGGATACTCAAATCCAGGCCTCGAGGTGTCCCGCAGCTTTTGAATGCAACTCTGCTGCAACACACCTGAATCAAATGGCTCAATCACCTCCTCGGTATGCGGTTGAGTTGATGCGGTTAAGATAAAAGCTGAAGGACACCATCCCCTGAGGCCTGGATCTGAGCATCCCTGACCTAAGTCTGAACTTCATCCTACTGCTTTTCAATCATGTAAATAGTTAGGTATAAAGTGTTATGTAGTTTTGTTTTACTTCATTTATATTTACATTGAAAATACTGATTTTTAATCACTTACCATATTCTCTCTCTGCCCCTCTAGTTACTTAAAGGCAGGTTTTCCTTCCTGTCTGAAGTTTAGCAGCCACACACTGACAGCCTATCAGGAGCACAAAAAGTGAGCTCACCAAAACAAAAAAAAACGTTATCACATTTCTCAGGAACACATAGGAACCATCCACCTGGTTCTTGGTTCTCTACTAAAAAATTTAGTCCCTGAATTTCTGACAAATGATCAACATGTTGTGATACAGTAAGGAAATCGGACTGTCAAAAAATAACTACCATTTCTATGCAAGTCATTATTATATACTCACTCGTACATTTCCTGGGAGGCATTTTTACCTCAAGCAGCATTTATTCTAAAAAGAAAAACAATCTGCATTTGTACACGCAGCAGAGCCTCTGTGCATTTCTGCAAACCGAACAGCAGGAATGGTGCTGAGGTATCACATCTCAGTCCTCAAAGCACTTTGCTACTTGGAAATAATTCAAACAAGCCCGTGCTCAGATGATGTTTTCTATATTTGTTGCAGAGGATAATGATGCTGTTATCATACTGTGTAACAATCTATCTGCATTTACCCTTTGCTCGGCAGTTGCTGCCTCACTTCGCTTTCTAACTGTAGGAAAGCACTTCAGAAACAAATGTGATAATCATGACTTCCACCAAGAATAGCTAATTAGACACTGCCATTTCTGCAGGTGAGGCATTTGTTAGGTTGCTAGCATGGATAATGACCTGTGGGTGTGGGAGATAATTTCCTTCACAGCTCAAGGTTAGTAGTTTAATTTGTAAAATGATATATTATTTTGCTGACCTACAGTTCTGAACCTGGTTTCAACACCTGTGAAGCTTTACAAGCCAACTGCACAATGCAAACACTGCCGTCGAAGACGTTCATGGATGACTGGCCTTTGCATATAGAAATGCAAATTCCCAGGGACCCTGAATGACACTGGCTCCATAAGGCCAGAGTTTGCAATCATCTCTCATAGTCATTTGATTAATTGCAAATTTCATCAAAGAATTTTCATGACTAAACTAAAAGTGCTCCAGCGTGAGCATGCTGATTTGTTTGTAGGTCAAAATGTACTCTTTATGAGGACCTGGAGGTAAGAGGATATAGAGGGGGGGGGGGGGGGTAATGGGGGCCAAGGGGGCTTTTTTTTTGC
>VOQJ01015270.1:0-13082 GCA_015052665.1 Apistogramma diplotaenia
CACATACAAGGTCTTGAATAATCAGGCCCATCTTATCTTAAAGACCTCATAGTACCATATCACCCCAGCAGAGCACTTTGCTCTCAGACTGCTGGCTTACTTGTGGTAGAATGGGAGGCGGAGCCTTCAGCTTTCAGGCCCCTCTTCTGTGGAACCAGCTCCCAGTTTGGGTTCAGGAGACAGACACCCTCTCTACTTTTAAGATCAGGCTTCAAACTTTCCTTCATGATAAAGCTTATAGTTAGGGCTGGATCACAACAGATGCTGCAGAAAAATACAGGATAAAGAGAATTTTTGGAAAACTGTATTTTTAATGGAAATAGATTAAATTGAAAAGTAGAACAAGTGCTTAGTGAAACTGAGAAGTGTTGTGATGTGATGTACAGATGACTTTTAAAGAAAGTGGGGCTCAGATTTGTTACGTGTATAAAACTGGGGCCCATCTCATGGAAAGGGAAGTCACTGTGAACGTTGCTGAACTTTGGCCTCCAGCTGTCCTGAACCCAGAGCTGATCAGCGTCAGAAGCTCGACTGAGTCATATCATGATACTGGAGCTGTTGTCCTTGCTGTGAGCTGGGTTTAATGACGTCTCCTCTCAGGTCCTCGTCATCACCATGGTACACAAAGAGTTTGAGACTGCAGGGAAGAAGCCCGGCCTGCAGGTGTGGCGGGTGGAGAGCATGGATCTGAAGCCCGTCCCCCCTGAACTCTACGGAGACTTCTTCATCGGCGATGCTTACATCTTACTCTTCACCACCAAGGCTCCTTCTTACAATGTTCATTCATGGATTGGTATGGGATTTCAACTGAAAGGCCCTCTCTGTCTGTGCTTGGCAGCAGCCGATATTCGTCTCACTCTTCATCTGTTTTCTCTCAGGTGATGAAGCTTCCCAGGATGAGGGTGGGGCAGCTGCCATTTTCATCACTCAGCTGGATGACCACCTGGCCGGAGCTGCAATCCAGTACAATGAATTTCAAAACCGAGAGTCGACCACCTTTCTGAGCTACTTCAAGTCTGGCGTCAAATACAAGGTGAAACATGCACACTCCTGGAGGTCTGAATCATTCTGGGCAGTAACGTGTTTCTGGGCCGTTTCCAGCAGTGATAGGTGGCCCCTCAGGTTTCTCTCCATGGAGCAAACAAGACGAGCTGAAACATGCTGCTGTAGCTGCAGATGCCATAAACTGATGCAGCCCACTGGAAACAGAGTAGGAGGACGATCTGAGGTTGAAGTCCTGATCCTAACCCGGTGGTGCTCACTCCATGTGCTGCACAAAGAAACATTACAGTGACTTTCAGCTGATTGTGTCGTCTGTAAACGTGCAGTCAGAGCTGCAGGCACCAAAACAGCTCTGAGGTCCAGCAGGTCGTCTGACTGAAAGCTGCTGACGGCAGCAGCTCGGAGCAGGACGGCAGTGACTGTGGGCAGGATTTGAGGCATGTTGTAACACCTTCTGTGTTTATCGTGTCATGCACAGTGGGCCAAAAAGAATTTTCCACCTACACAGCTGCTGGAAAAGGAGTGGCTAAAAATGGTGACGTACGAGAATCTGAAGTGATTCTTTTTATCACCTGTAGCACGTCGAAGGTGTTTGAGTGCTGATTTTATTCCATGTGGGCAAAGAGCTCGTTACGATCATGCATGCTCGTCTATGCTAATGAGCATATCCTGTAGAACCAAAGTTCCAGAAGCTTGGTGACCATCTGCGTTCCCATCAGGATGCAATATATGAGCATATATATTTAAATAAATAAGGCAGCATGTTTCTGAATGCACCCGGTTCTTCCTGGGTCCTCAGACTCACTCATCAGCCTCAGTTCTCAGATGAAAACATATTTTTGACATAATGCTCAATGTTTGCATGGTTACATCATTCCTGCATATTTGTCGGCCGCGTGTTCATGCTGCATAACCTCGTGTGCCACAGCCAGCGGTGAAGAACTAGCACTGGCTTCATCACTCGTGCCTAGAAAAGCCTTTTCAGTTAGCTTTAGCTTTGTTACGTAGTGCATGATGATGCTGCGTGAGCCGTGATGGAGGGCAGCACCGATATTCCCTGCACCTCTTCATCACCTGTTCAGAGGAAGAGTCATAACTAGGACCTGGTTTTTAGCACTGCAGCTGCAGGATTAGCATGTAGCGCTAAACCAGAGAGAAGAAAACAACCGTTTTCTACATATGCCTGAAAACAATGTTTATCAGAATAAAAACCATTTGAAAATGTGTGTTTTGCTGATGTTTTATGCACGTAGGCTGTATATAAACGATGCATGTTTCCATCACAGGCTGATTTGTGGAAACCTCAAGTTTGGTAATTCAGATGGTGCCATGTTGATATTTCATAAAAACAGATGCAAAAAGCAAGTGTTGGATCCAAGTGAGGAACAACCACTGCCGGGGTAGCATGCTAGCTGTGCCCCACAGCACAGACGATCACCGTGATGTACTTGGTGTATTAAATAAATCTTTGGTTTTTGTCACCTGAGGAGTCGCCCCCTGCTGGCCATTATTGAAGGCACCTGCATGTGCTGCATCCATCTGTTATATGCAGTGTAGTGTGTTATGTCCTGGGCTCTATAGCTACCAGCTTCCTATACATCACACAGGCAACACAGCAATGTGTTTCCTCCCCTTTAATATTAATGATTATAAAATATTACGATTTTTCCACCCAGAAAGGTGGAGTTGCCTCAGGCTTCAAACATGTGGTAACCAATGACGTAGCTGTTAAACGCCTGCTGCACCTGAAAGGCCGTCGACCCGTCAGAGCCACGGAGGTGGATCTGTCCTGGAACAGCTTCAACAAAGGAGACTGCTTCATCATTGACCTGGGAAAGGTGAGCTACGAATACAGGTTGTACAGCGAGACGGGAGAGCAGACTGCTGCAGGCTTTCACCACAGCCTCCTTTCCTCTTCTTTGAATCCTTCCTGTGCATCAATAGAACATCTACTGCTGGTTTGGCAGTGAGGGGAATCACTTCGAGAAGCTCAAAGCCACTCAGATGGCCCGAGATATCCGTGACAACGAGCGAAACGGCCGTGCTGAAGTGCACACGGTGGACGAAGGTGCAGAGCCGGCAGCCGTGACGAAGGTGAGCTTTAAAGAAGCCGTTGGTCTCACGGGCAGCTGGAAAGGATGTTAAGCACAATGCTGTTTCCATTTGTAGGAGCTCGGAGCCAAACCCGACCTCCCACCAGGAAGCTCTGATGCAGATGTCGAAACGACAAACAGGAACAAGGCGTCGCTTTATCTGGTAAAAACGGGCAGCGAGTGGGGGCCGAAAGGTCTGAGCCCAAAGGTTAAGACTCTTCTGACTTAACCTGATTACAAAGATCAGGTCCACTTGTGGCTTTAATGGACAGCATGTTTATTTGAAGAGCCTGCTGTGATGCTGGGGTCTCTCAGCCTTCTGAGCCCACCCTGGTTGGCTCCCAGGATGGGCTCAGACATGACCGTTTCTTGTCCCCCCTCCTGAAGGTGATGTCCACTCACTGAGAGCGCCTTCTATTGGCGAGACGTGTTTAGTGCAGGCTTCACGTATCTGTAGCTGATTTCCAGCTTTAGATAAAAATATGATTTTTCTAGGTTCTGTCAGACTTTGAAGTTGTTTCATGTCTTCGCTGCGCAGATCTCTGATGCTGCCGGCGCCATGAAGACATCTTTGGTGGCTGATAAAAACCCATTCAAACAGGACCTGCTGTCCCAGAACGACTGCTACATCCTGGACAATGGAGGGGACAGTCAGATATTTGTCTGGAAAGGTATTTTCACATCTGTTTGTGCACAGGTGGCACCGCTCCATTTAAAAGGCACGGCTCATTTCACCGCTTGCACATTTCGCTTCAATCTGCAGGACGCAACGCAAATAAAGAAGAGCGCGCAGCAGCGAAGGCTGCCGCAGACAAGTTCATCACAGACAAGAACTACTCCAGTAAAACTCAGGTAATACCAGCGTGCAGCGATCACCTGCTGCCAGAACCTCTCCTGGTCCGTCCATCCTGCTCATGATGCTTCGTCTGTGGATGCTATGCTGTGTGCAGGTCCTGATAGTGCCAGCAGGGAGTGAGCCCACCATGTTTAAGCAGTTCTTCTTCAAATGGTTGGAAGGGAATATCACAGGCCCGGGTCAGACCCACACTGTGGGTCGTATCGCCAAGGTGGAGCAGATTCCCTTTGACCCGTCCAAGCTCCACGACAACTGTGCCATGGCTGCCCAGTACGGCATGGTGGATAACGGCTCCGGGAAGGTCCAGGTACAGTAACTGACTCCATAGTTGGTGTCTTCTTCAAACATCAGTGTGTAACTGCAACGCTGGTGGATGTCTGCAGATTTGGCGTGTGGAAGGAGGCGATAAGGTGCCTGTGGATAAATCCACCTATGGGCAGTTCTTTGGAGGTGACTGTTACCTGCTGCTGTACTCTTACAACCACGGAGGCAGAGAGAAGCACATCATCTACACGTGGTGGGTGAAACATCTTCAGTGTGGTCCAGGTCAAAGGTTGAGACATGTAACAGAAACCAAACAGCCACTGAGCTGCAGAGTGTGTTACTGATGTCACGCTCCACATCGCAGGATGAAACAACTTTACGCCCATGTGAACAGAGGTGGTTGTTCGCACTGCTAACACGCCTGCTAATGCTAATTTGTTCTGCTGTGAGAATGAATGTGATGTTCGGTATTTATTCTGCACGACTCTGGTCCCAGGCTGAGAAAGGCTGTTTCAGAGAAGCTTTGCAGGTCCCCTTCACTATGAGGATCGATGACCAGGCCAGGAGGAGGGGAAGCAGCAAAAAGAGCTTGTTGGTGTTTTTTATTGGTGCCAAACACAAACACACAGGTTTCATTGCAGTTTGTGGTCAAACGACTGCAGCTCTGCTTCACTCTGTGAGTCTCTCGTCTCGTCTCGCTTCATGTTCACGTTGTCCTGTTGGAGTATTCCCAGCTGTGTCTCCTCCTGTGGTGTGTCTGTGATCTGTAGTCTGCCTGTACCTGTAACGAGTCTGCATTTGGGGTCTCAGCCTGCTGCACAGCAGGCGATGGCCCGACACCCTGAAGGAAAGGCTGATATTATCTTTCATCGTAAATGGACCCATTGTTATACAGCACTTTTCTACTCCGAGTGCTTCTACAACACATTCATTTCCACATGAAACTAAGCTTAGAAACTAAGATAGTTTCAGAGTCCAGAGCAGCCAGGAATTGAACTGCCAACCTTCTGATTGGTAGGTGACCTGCTCACCTCCTGAGGCACAGCCACCCATGTGTAAGCAGCTGACACGTTTGTGAGCTGAAGCTCGGTGCCTGGTTGAAGTTAACACGTGTGGCTTTGCTGCAGGCAGGGGCAGAAGTGCACTCAGGACGAACTGGCTGCTTCGGCCTTCCTCACCGTCCGGCTGGATGACTCCATGGGTGGAGTCGCAACACAGGTGAGAGATTTACTGTAAAAGCAATTTAAATATTATTTTAGGTTTCAAAGAAGAATTAAAATGCTGCTCCTGGCAGTAAGAGGAACAAGATAACTCTCACACGAGTCTGTTGTCTTGTGAAATATGTGGCTGCAGCCAGCAGCTGTTAAAGAGTGAGCCACTCTGAGCTGAGGGAAGCAGGTCCTGCTGCTGGTTAACAAACACGCAGCAGAAGCATTAGTCTGCAGACGGTGTGTGGCTGTGTCTCTGCAGGTTCGTGTCACTCAGGGTCAAGAACCCCCCCATCTCGTGAGCCTGTTTAAGGACAAGCCCCTGGTCATCCACCTGGGTGGGACGTCCCGTAAGTGTGGCGAGACCAAGCCCAGCAGCACACGGCTCTTTCACATCCGCAAGAGCTGCACCAACACCACCCGAGCGGTCGAGGTCAGTCTCAGTCTGAATGTGCATGAGCTGCTGCTCTGTAACACGTGGCGCCACTCCTCCCTGTCCCTGTGCCCCACTCACCCAGGTGAAGCCCGTCGCCTCCTCTCTGAACACCAATGATGTGTTTGTGCTGAAGACACCTGACTGCCTTTTCCTGTGGAAGGGAAAAGGTGCGAGCTCGGACGAGGTGGCTGCAGCCAACTATGTAGCCAGCCTCCTTGGAGGAACTGCTACTGTGGTGGAGGAGACACAAGAGCCAGGCAAGTGCTAGAAGTAGAACTTTGATCTGGTGGTACTGTGAAATGTTCCCCATAGAAACCTGCTTCTGTCCTGGTTCCCAGCTGTTTTCTGGGCCGCGCTGGATGGTAAGAAAGAATACCAGACGTCCAAGGCCCTGCAGGGAGTTGTCCATCTCCCACGACTCTTTGGATGTTCCAACAAAACTGGCAGGCTAACGGTGGGTACTCAAGTGTTCATCAGTTACTGATCAGACGTAACATTGTGTGAAGTGAATCACACTGATGTTCTCCAGCATGTCCTGTTAGTGGCTGGGACATATCAGGGACCAAGTGGACACTTGTCCTCAAAGTTGATGTCAGAAAGAGGAAAAATGGGCAAACGTAAGGATTTGGGTTTGACAAGGGTCAGATTGTGTTGGCTAGTTGGTCGGAGCATCTCCACCCTGCTGCTCCTGTGGGGGGTCCCAGTCTGCACTGGTCAGTATCTATCAAAGGGGTCCAAGCAAGTGGTGAACCAGTGAAGGCTGGCCCGTGTGGTCCGATCCAGGGGACGAGGTACTGCAAACATGCTTCAGGAGCTTCAGGAACGGTTTGAGGAGAACATCAACGAGTTTGAGGTGCTGATGTGGTCTCCACAGAACTCAATCCAATCGAGCATCTGTGGGATGTGCTGGACACACTAGTCAGACCCATGGAGGCCCACCTCACAGCTAACATGCTAACATGTTGGTGCAGATACCACAGCACAGCTTCAAGAGCTTAGTGGAGTCCATGCTTGGACAGGTCAGGTTTCTTCTGGCAGAAAAGGGGAGGAGCACACTATTATAAATAGCAGGTGGCCATAATGTTATATTTGCATATTATATATAAGCAGTCATGTGGTTTTCTGACCGATATTTTAACCATCTTTATAACTTTGTAATCGTGTGCAATTTTCAGGTGGAAGAAGTGCCCGGTGATTTCTCACAGATCGACCTGGCAACTGATGATGTCATGATTCTGGACACCTGGGATCAGGTATAAACGCGCTCCAGGTGTAGTGAGTTCATGTGTTTCTCCCTCTGATTCTTTCGCTCGTTGCTTTCTGCTCCCACCAGATTTTTGTTTGGATTGGAAAGGATTCAAACGACACCGAGAAAACGGAGTCACCAAAGATGGGTAAGAGAATTATTAGAGATATGGAAGAAGTACGGAAATACAGCAACAGAGTCATTCCAGGAGAAGGAGGGAGTGCAGTTATGTTCCCAGAGAAGAAACATGAATTATAGCTATTAAGTCTTATTTTAGATGACTGTGGTCATTTTATGAAGAATAAACTGAGTTAAATATTCTGAATATTGTTTTTTCTTGCACTTTTTTTGTAAATGTGTTGATTTACTCTCAGAACTAATTATTTTTGTCACACATTTAAGACTTTAATCTTGGAAATATATGACTTGATAATCTTAGAAAGAAAAAAATTCGCCCTGCGGGCAGTTTCTGTCCTCCAAGCTCGGTCCTCCTGGAGCCTGAGCGATGACCGGACAGAGGGAAGGTCGTCAGACTGAGGACAGCTACAAGTACCTTGGAATCCCGCAGGCTAATGGTAACCATGAAGAGGCCGTTAGGAAAGATGCAACCTCCAAGTACCTGCAGAGACTGAGGCAAGTCCTGAAGAGTCAGCTTCGCCTACTGGTCATCATCAGATACCCTGCTGGGATAGTGAGATGGCCAAAGGAGGAGATAGAAGCCCTGACATCAAGAAGAGAAAGCTCCTTACCATGCATGGAGAGTTTCACCCCAATGCAGCACCCTGAGACTGTACGCTTAGCGGAAGGAAGGAGGCTGAGGGCTGAGGGTCAGAACCACTATCCTAGATGAAACAGAGATCCATGAACACATCAGGAAGATGGCCACAAAGGATCAGGTGCTTAGTGAGAACCTCAGGCAGCAGAAACCAGGACAGAAGAGGAGGAAGAACCGGAGCCATCATGGAAGGACAGGCTCTGCCAGCATGTACCAGCAGGCTGGGCTGACAGACAGCACAGAGGCAGGAATCATGGGCTGAGGGAAGAGCTGGAGAGGATGTGGAAGGTGAAGGTACAAACGGTCCCCATGGTAACCAGAACCCTCGGGGCAGTGATCCCCAAACTGGGACAGCGGCTCCAGCAGATTCCTGGAACCACATCTGAGATCTCTGCCCAGAAGAGCGCGGTCCTGGGAACAGCTGAGACCCTGCACAGGACCCTCAGGCCCCCAGGCCTCTGGGAGAGGACCGAGCTTGGAGGACAAAGACGGCCCACAGGGCGAGCTGGGATTTCTTTTTTTTCTAATTACGTGCTCCGTCTTAATGCTGAAGAAAATAAAGGTTTTCTCGTGGTTTTACCTCCCTCAGTTCTATCATCAGCAGCCTCATAAAGGCCCTTTCACACTGTTGTTGACGAGACTTCAGTTCACAAACGTGTCCTGTTTCCTTTCAGCCAAACAGTATGTGGATTCGGACCCCTCTGGCCGTCGTGGTACCCCCATCACCATCATTAAGCAGGGGGAGGAGATCCCGTCCTTCACCGGATGGTTCCAAGCTTGGGACCCAAACCTTTGGGAACAAAATCTTTATGCCCAATAGAGCTTCTTCAGATCTGGATAGTTTGAATGCTTTGCTGACCTTGACATATAAATTGACGCATTAGATGCAGCTTCTCTGCATGCGAGCTGTGAGGGAGATTCGAGGTGCGATGCATGTTAATAGTTACACTACTGCTCACAGGTTTGGGGTCATCTTCAAAGAAAAGTTTGTTTTTCGATAAAATAACTTTAAAATGATCATAAGTGTTGTAGAAGACCACTGATTAATTAGTGACCTCTGATTTTTAAGGCAGTGATCAGCAACCATCTGTTTCGGTGACAACGAGGCTGATTGCTGCTCGTGTTGGGAGAGAAGCAGAATCGTTATGCTGGTTAAAGGAGCAGGAACTTGAGTGTATTTAATGAAGTTGTCACAGAATATGTGGACGACCCCGCTGATGCTAACGCTAACCTCAGCTTACCAAAGTCATGCTGTAGCCTGGAGCTGCGTCTGCCAGCAGATATTTTAAGAGCCTCTGAGCAGTAGGGTTACTTAAACATCCTGCAGGTGAACTGTGGCCTTTTTTACCTTTTTACCTAAATGAACCTTTTTACTGTCCTGATTACAAAGATTTGTGGGAAACAGAATTTTAATAAAATATTTCTCCATTATCTGACTGTACTTTATTTCAGTAGAAACACCTTGCTGATGGGTCTGATAGCTTCCTTATCTTACAGCTCGACTATCATTAGCCTAAATCCTCACCATGTGAACACCATGAATAGTAGTAATCTTCAGTCCATGTGCTCACGGCGTTTTGCTGAGTTGTCACCCTGTGGATTAAGGTGGGGGGGCTTTAAAAGGGCCTCTCGTCTTGTTCCCGTCGTGTCCTCTGCTGCTGGAGCTGCGACACAAACACTAACCGGGCACAATGGACCAGAAGGCGGTCCTCATCACCGGCTGCTCCTCCGGGATCGGCCTCACGTTGGCTGTCCTCATCGCCAAAGATGAGAAGAAAAGGTTCATGGGTAACTTTTTGAAGGCCTTTGTCCAAGCTGGCAGCGGCCGCAGAGCTGTCAGAAGCTCTTCGGTCAGGTGTGAAGGGAGCTACAGAGTACACTTTGCAGACTGGTCGTTAAAGCCAACTGTGAGATGACATTTAATACTATTTAGCAACTATTTACACGGCTGTTTACTGTATCAGGGAGGATTCCTTGGCTTTCTTGCACAGAATATTGGCAGGCTCATTTGTTCACGATCCACAGAGCTCATCATAAACACTTTCACTGACTACAGGCTGTGGAAGAATGTGTGGATTATCCTGAGTAACTTTCACCTCTGCTGTGCTGATGCAACAGGCAACACAAGAAAGACCAAATCAGAGAAAATCTCATGAAAATTGTCCACATTTGCAGATGATTTGTGGTAGATTTTGATTTCACGTCTGAATTTGATGAAAATGCCACAGCTTCAGGTGGGTTGTTGCTGTTGCAGTCTACGCCACCATGAGGAACCTGGGTAAGGCCGAGGCTCTGATCGAGGCAGCGGGTCGGACCCTGGGCCGGACCTTGGAGATCAAGCAGCTGGACGTGTGTGACGAGGCCTCCATCAAAGCCTGCGTGGACAGTCTGCCTGAGCGCCGGGTCGACATTCTCAGTAAGTCCCGACAGCACAAACGGCCTCATTTTAGCATCTATGCTATTCAAATACACATGTGTGTCCTTTCACAGTAAGTAATGCTGGGATGGGTCTGATCGGACCCATCGAGTGTCAGAGCATTGATGAGATGAAGAGTCTCATGGACACCAACTTCTTCGGACTTGTGCGATTAATGAGGGAAATCCTGCCTGACATGAAGCGTCGTAAAAAAGGCCACATCGTGGTGATGAGCAGCGTGATGGGGATTCAGGGTGAGAGCTGCCGCAGCTGAGATCATGTGGACATTTCTGTGGCACCGTGTCTGAACAGCGTCTTTCTCTGTTCCAGGGATTTTGTTCAACGATATCTACGCTGCATCCAAGTTCGCCCTGGAAGGCTTCTGTGAGAGCTTGGCGATACAAGCCCTGAGGTTTGGTCTGAAGTAAGATACCGTCACATCTGCGCGGGCATATTGCACAACAACACCCACCCCTTAGTGCGGGAAACTATGCGAACACACCCTGATCTTTGGCATGTTTTAACAGAGCATCAAATAGTAACTGAATATGAAAATATTCAGTGGTTTCTCGAGTTTCCATTACTGTAATGTTTGCTTTCACCTTTGATGGGCCTGTGCTTTACTCTGCGTCTCTTCCTCTCAGCATCAGCCTGATCGAGCCGGGGCCGGTGATCACCGAGTTTGAGCGTAAGGTTTATGAGGAGGGTCTGAAGATCGACCTCAGCAAAGCAGACAAAGTGACTGCAGACATGTTCACCAACGTCTACCTGAAGAGCTACAAGCAGATCTTTGAAACGCTCGGGCAGACGCCTGAGGACATAGCAGAGGTATTATTCAGCAGACGTGCTTCACCTTTGACCTTTGACACAATGGGAGGAGAATAAACTGTACTGTGACGTATTTTCCTCCTAGCACACCTTCAGGATCATCACCATGGACAACCCGCCTTTCCGTCACCAGACTAACTCTCTTTACACCCCCATGACCACACTGAAATACGCCGACCCCGGCGGTGACCTCCCCATCGAGACGTTTTACAAAATGGTGTTTGAATACGACAAGGTCTTCACCGCCAGCCTGAACTTCCTCAAGCTTCTGCGCTGGAGGAGCCGAAAGGGTTTCAGCTTAGAGACCTGAGTGTGACATAGACACGTTTACCTGTAATTATGAGCTGGAATAAAGAAGCTTATGAAAATCAGTGGCCCTGCAGTGACGTGGCAGGAAGCTCCTGCAGGCTCAAACACACCCTGAGTTACAGAAACACAACGTTTCATGTTGTGCCTCTGACACAGTGTCAGAAACACAATATGTCACCAACACTAAGCCATGAGTGCATATCTTACATAATCCACTGGATTATCTAAGGTGTGACTCATGCCTTAATCTGGAATATGGCTGCTGTGCTGAGCCTCACACCACACGCACGTCATCAGGAGAAATCTTTCATGTTGACACTGTTTAGTCAGAAAATGGAAAAAGAATCAAATACAAGCTGTTATTCTCTTAGTGGACAGTAGGTGTCAGAAACAACATTGATAAGCTCAAAAATAAATCATTACAGGATCATTACAGAAGCATAAATGACAGTCTACAGAGGGGGACAAAGATCTGCTAATGAAGCTGATAAATCTTGAGTGAGAACCACTTTTATTGTCTATGGTGGACACGTATTCACCAGGTTAGTTATCTTATTGTACCTGAACTTTTTCAGGTGAAATATTCTTTTTCTTTATTTGGTAAGCCACTTAATACTGACTTTATTAAACATATAAAAGGCACCTAACTCAAGGGATGAACTGATGTTTGTGCCAAAAGCACATCATTTGTTCCCATTTATTTAGACAGACACATAATAGTAGTGATGCACCAGCAAGGTGAGTCTCAGGGAGCTGCTGGCTGAACTCTCAGCATGTCACAGCATGGTGCACAGCGTGGCCTTAAAAAACAAACAAAAGAAGAAGAGTCAGGCCTACAAACTCTTCACAAGAGATGAACATTATCTGAAAATCGTGTCCTTAAGAAAGAGGGAAAAAATCCAGCAAAGACCTGACCCAGGACTTGAGAGATGCATCTGAACCTTCAGCTGATTCATCTGCTGTTCACTGAAGCCTCATCTGAAATGGTTTCATTGAAGGGTTTTATCTCTTGTTGCCAGTATGTACAGAGGAGGTCAGGAGAGAGGTGTGACAGTGAGCGTCTGCACCCATGATGGAGGCTCTGTCATGGGTTCAGGCTGCATTTCAGACAGCTGTGCTGGAGATCTTAACAGAATTGATAGAATTATGAATGCAAAAAAGCACCATCAGATTTTAATCCATCATGTGATTCCATCAGTTATGGATTGCCTCCCTCCTGTCTGTTTTTTTTTCATCTGGGGGACAACAAATGGTTCAGATCAAACTGAAGTTCTTGCAGGAATGTCTTAAAGACATAAAGGCCTGGATGACCTCTAATTTCCAGCTTCTAAATTCAGAAAAAACTGAAGTTCTTGTACTCGGCCCCACAAATCTTAGAAACATGGTGTCTAACCAGGTTCTTCCTCTGGATGGCATTACCTTGGCCTCCAGTAACACTGTGAGAAACCTTGGAGTCATGTTTGACCAGGATATGTCCTTCAGTGCACAGGGTTAGGGTTAGGGTTATGCTGAAAAGTGATGCTGAAAAGCTAATTCATGCATTTATTCCTTCTAGGCTGGATTATTGTAATTCACTATTATCAGGCTGCCCTAACAGCTCCCTGAAAAGCCTTCAGCTGATCCAAAATGCTGCAGCTAGAGTGCTGACA
>VOQJ01015272.1:0-21029 GCA_015052665.1 Apistogramma diplotaenia
GAAGAAGTGAAGATTTTCTCTTTTAAAATTTTTATTTGAATCCTACAAAATATGATTTTACAAACACAGATATTCTGAATGTTCTGTTATTATGTATTAGTTTATTAGATATTAACAAAAATCATCTTTAATGAGGAAATATAAAAGAATGGCACATCCCTTACACGGCAATCATAAAATACTCCCAGCAGCTGCTACACATCACAATCCATCCTTTCCTTTTTCATGCCAGTACAGATTTGCTCTCTTGTCTTTTCACCTCTTGGGCTTTCCTTTTTTACTTCCAGAGAAAGACGGAGCTGGAGTGTTTTCATGGTTCGTGGGATCGTGTAGTTAGCTGTCAGCCTGTGGACTGTGGCTTTCCCGATCAGTCTCACGTGTACCACGCCATATTCAGCTGCCCTTGGGGAACCACGTTTGGCAAACAGTGTTCCTTCACCTGTGGCTCACCGGCCATATTACAAGGTAACACATTTTATACTTTAACTATATTCTGCCTTTCACCTGGTAGTTACTAATCTTTGAAGCTTCTTAATGACTGATCTTTTGAAGTTAAAGCAGTCGACGAACCACAGAAAGCTGCTTTCACCAGCTAGACTCCAGAAAGTGAAGGAGTTACAGGTACTGATAGTGCCTTTTTAAAGCACAGTAGTTCAGAAGATCAGCTTGGAAAAAAGAACAACTAATCTAGAGTTGAATTAAAGTCACTGTGCAGCTCTTTGACACAGCTGATTTAAATAGCATGCAATTGCAGAGGCAGCAGTTGCTGCAGTTTGCTTTGCAACCCACCTCCACCCCAACTCCCCTCTATTTCATGCAATTTCTGACTTCAGTGCCATGCCAGTTGTCACTGATACCTGCTCTGTTGTGTGAGGGTGGTCCTGTTGCTTCCCTCCCTGTTTTTTGGTTTCCATGTATGCACATGGAAGGGTGGTGAGGTCTCAGAGTAGAAGCATGACACCCAATAGAAACTGCACATGGAATAAGAATCCTATGTTGACTGAAGCATTCCTGACACAACTGTTATTAAAATTCCGGATTACCCCTAAGAGAGAATCTACATGGCATGTTCCTGTCCCGTCTGCATGCACACAGACACGGCACAACTTCCTTGACACCTGCATCAAGACCATTGAGAAGTATTGCCTGTGGCACCTGTAATTAGGACACGAGCTCAAAGTAACCAGTGGAGATTATTTAGTAAGGTTATGCAATGCAGCAGTGGCTTCTTGAAGTGATTAAATGGAGTGAGCGTGATGTCCACACACTTGCATTTGCGGTTGGAAAGCCTCAGTGAATTGTTGTAGTAGAGTAGAGTCAGCACTAAGACCAATAGATTCCTGATCTAAATACAGATTGTGCTGAAATAATTCTATTTGTGGCTTTTGGGTTCTGCGCAGTATGTTTGAAGGCCATCGTGTATTACTCAGCAGTGAAAACACTAAAGTTTACAAAACTATTGTCGGTGCGCAGCAGTACAGCTGTCTTGGATTTTCATTATTCCAAAAACCAATGTTGAGCTTCTAAAAAAATGTGATTCCATGTTAAAGATTGATTACATTTTATGAAGCTAATAAAAATCGTGAAAGGTTTAGGGTGTTATGATTCTCCACACATAACAATACTCATGCTTCATGCGGGGCCATTCAGGCTTGAAAAATATGAGCTGTGGGCAACAGTGAAGTTTGATTCTCCTCATAACTGTACAAAACAGAGCCATGAAACTTTTACGTACTTGTTTTTCTTCTGCGGTTTATTATATATTGCAGAATATGCTACTTTTATGGCCACGCGGCACAGCTCTAGTGTTATAGGCACTTAAGATGTTTCCCAAATATTTCTGTTTCAAGTGAAAAGGTGAATTCCTTAGCAATGAAAACAAATCCTCCCTAAAGGTTTTGCTAGTAGTTGATCAAAGACATTAGCAGGTTTCAGGTAAATACTTCTTTGTAACTGATATTGCTGAGTTACTTCGGTAGTCACCTGGAAATGTTTTCTTTTCTCACAAACTTTCAGTTAAGTTGCCACACGATGAAGGCCGTAAAGAAAAGGACTTAAAAACATCAGAGGGGTCTGAATTAAATATATTTTCGTGTAATTCTGTAATTCAATTTTGGTTAAATAGCACAAATTCACAACAGCAGTTGTTTCAAAGCGCTTTTATTGTAGGGTAAAGACCGATGATCCAATTTCCTCACAAGTGAAGGAAAATATGTTTTCTTCTGATTTTCATTCCACATTATCATCAGTCAGTTATAACATAACACGACTAACTTAGCTGCATCTTTCCTTCTCTGTTCAGCTCTGCTTAAAGTCCTTTTCCCCTCCCTCTGCCTCCTAGGTGACAGTGACAGATTGGTGTGTTTGGAGGACGGGCTGTGGTCTTTCCCGGAGGCCTACTGCAAGATAGAATGTCCAGAGGTTCCAAACATATCTGATGCCAAGCTGCTAACAGCAGACTGTCTGGCTTCAGGGCACGATGTTGGCACTATTTGCCGTTACAAATGCAACCCAGGCTTCTATGTATTGGGGAGCTTCAAACAGAAGATACGACGGTAGGTTGGGCGGGACTGCCCAGTCGCCAGAGTGGCATTAAACAGAGGGTCATTCACTTCTCCCTATTTTCCTCCCAGGTGTTCTGAGTGAGTTCCTTAAATTATCAATGAGAAGAGTATTTATTTTGAGGCAATTATTTGTTATATACAAGTGGGATACTCGTTAGCATAGACAGACGGCTAATTTAAGTGCAGTGTGTAATTACGCATGCCTCCGTGCGTAATGGAGGAAATTCCCTCTTTTCCTTTATTTTACAAGATTCCCATTACGCAGTGGTTCATAAAATTAGGATCTTTGATTTCGATTTTTTTTATACAGCATTGTAATAATGCATCCTAAGAACACCCAAACCCCAAAGGGCAACGTTTTAAATACCAATGGGTATACCACTTTTAAGAGGTATTCTTTGGCCCATCATCTGCATAACTATATTCAGTTTTGGACCAAACTCACATTAGGGTCCAATAAAATATGTACTGCTGCTAACTGGGCCTCGTCATTCCTTTGCCAGTTGTATTCCCTGAGTAACTGCTCATTACTGAAAACAGTTCCCATGTTTGTAATGAAATGAGGGTTTCCTAACAGGAGACACAGCCTGTGGCGCAAGTTTATATCCTGCTTTAGGAGTCAGCTCTCTCCCCACATGTTTCAGTCTGCACTGGAGCATTCAAGATGTGAAGTTTAAGTATAATACAGTAATGCTATATTTCACTTATTATAGTATCTTGCATTGAATTTGAAAGCAAATGCCATACAGACTTAAGTGATATGGTATATATAGCTTGTAATTGACTTGCCTCACCCTACACTGGTGATTCTAAATTGCCCGACGATGTGACTGTGAGGGTGAATGGTTGTCTGTGTCTTTGTGTTAACCCTGCAACAGACTGGTGACCAGTGCAGGGTGCACCCAGCCTCTCACCCTGTGACAGCTGGGATAGGCATCAGTCCCCCACGACCCTGAATTAGATGAGCAAAAGAAAAAGGATGGATGGATGGATGATATTACCCTAAATTTCTATGCAATCTGATGAAAGAGCTTTTATTTAAAGTTCCATTTGCAGCTGGGCGTCATTATGAGTTATGCTTCCTCCGACATGAGTAAACATTTTAATAACCCCCGATGCTTTATTAGTTCAGCATGTGAAAGTAAAAGGCAGCAGCTATTAAATAGCTTTAAACAGGCTTTTTACTTTTACCTTTGACACATGTACCCACATAAATATTATAGCACACACTGTTGTGTTTACACCCAACATCCAGCACACAGGAAATCGTTTTACTGTAGAATTGGCCCTGGTGTGTAGTTTTTCAGTGCTCAGAGTGTTCAGAGTTTGCTGCCACATATGCTTCAAAGTCCCAGCGTTTTTGTGTGTAATGTGTTCATCTGTCTTCAATGTAAACCATCCTCATGCAAAACAGCAACATAATTTATACTTGTGCAGATTTGGGGTGCTCAGAGATGTGTGTGTTCACTGTTGTTGCTAGGAAGTACTTCAAGTTAGAGTGTCTGGAAGGAGGGCAGTGGGAAGAAACTGGCTGTGAGCCGATATCGTGCCCAGCGCCACCTGACGTGTTTCAGGGCATGTACACCTGCACCAACGGCTTGTACTATGACAGCGTTTGCACCCTGCATTGCCCGGACGCAGCAGAAAATGTAAGATTTCAACAGCTGATAATTTATGTAACACTTCAAAGTATTTGCAGTCACGCAGAAGTGGGCTTTAAATCACGAGGAGAGTGAGGGTACTCCAAACTGTGTTATCAAAATGCAAATGAGTTTTAACCACTCTTCTCCAAACCACTTTAACAAATCAAATAATACCTGAGTCATAACAATGATACAGTCACTGCAATAGCAGTCAGAGACACCTGGACATGTACGTAGTGCTCCAGACTAGATGATCATCCAGCAGCTCCAAAGTGCGGATTGCACCATGGTCAGACCAGCTCTAATATATAATCCTTTTTATAAAACAGTACCCTGAATTTCACAAACTTTTTTTTTAATGGAAACCACATTTAGCATGTGTTTAAAATGATTAGGAAAAGCAATTCCAGTATTTCATCTGTGACGGTGCAGGTTTCCTGCACCTAATGAGCTCAGGTGCAGGAAACACAGGCAGATGAAGCACAACAACGAGCCAGCTTTTAATGTGGCTGATTCAGCGGAATCCAAAAACGAGGAGCACAAACACAGGAGGTTTAAAAAAATTAACTTTGGGAAAGACTAGGAGGAAGCCAGGACTATATATACACGAGGACTAATTTCATGTAATCAACACAGGCATAGCCAGTGAGAAAGACAGGAAGTAACACTGCAACAGGATACAGAGGAAGACTGCAGACATTAATATTAAAATCAAGACAGGAAGCAAAATCTCAAAAATATCACAAATTAAAAAATGTTTTTTCTTGTCACCAGAAAATTAATAAAATCAAAACCAGAACCACAATTCAAAGGATCAAAGCAAACTAAAACAAGAAGCAAAGCTCTGCCAGTGCAGCACGCTATAATTATTTTTTATTTACACAGATGTACGTGTAGCATTCATTTCATTGTTTAGTAAAATTTGTTTACATTTTAATAAATATCAGTTTTAAAAAAGAAGCATAGTTTTAAACAGGGCATTATTATCACTTTGACCTTCAGATCAGTCTATTGGCATTGAAAGAGAGGTCAAAGGTCAAATGTGACACATTTTAAACCTTAATACAATACTTTCTACACACCACACAGATCATAGTTTCTGAGTTCTGAAGCTATTTGTCAATTTTGGACCAATAAATCATTAAGTTGACCTTGAGGACCTTGGTAGATGTAAGACAATTGACTGTTAATACAACCACATTCTGCATCCCGACAAAGGTTTATCAGAATTCATTCAAAAATTTTTGTCGTGTTTACAGACAGAATGACACACACATGCACTCACACTAACACTAACATGAACTCCGTGGAGGTAACAAGAACCAAACTCAGTTATAAAACATGAAGAAGCAGACAGAAGGATGGCACTGAACTCCAAAAAACATCATTTCAAGACTAGACCAGAGAAATATCACTACAATATTATCACTACAATGACATGATTTGCATTCGTGCAGGTCACAGCATTTTCACTTACATGTGAAGTCGCTTCTTGGACGTGGCTCTGCAGGTCATTCTGCTGCAGCTCATGGACGTTTGCTGCTCTCTGCAAACAACCATGAACCTGAACTTCCACAGTATTTTACACAGATGCTTTCTGAGCTCAGCTGTGGGAAAAGTGTAGGCTGTGCATAGTGAATTTTAATATAATATTTGTTTCCAGACTGAAATTCGCTGCACTAAGGATGGTGAGTGGACAGCAGAATTCACCATGTGTCCCAACCTCCAGGGATCTTGTTCTGCTCCTGCAGATCTGAACTCTGTAGAGTACAGCTGTGACCATGGGATGGTTATTGGTGAGTTGGACCACTTTTTTAAATTCAGACTGGACATGAAAAAAATCTGATCTAAATTAGGATCAGAGTTTGATTTGTGTTGGGTTTGTTTTTATGTAGGTGCTGAATGCTACCCAACATGTATTATGGCTCCGGAAATGGATCTACATGACCCAGTGGTTCTACCCAATGATACTACAGTTGAGTCTTTGAAGCACTGGATGGTTCCCAGAAAAGTCCAGGTAAGATATCCAGAAGCAAAGTATAGCTCAGGATCCACTAGTTTAACTCATGCATGATGCGAAGTGAATTCTCAGCCCTACTTGTGGTTAATTGTGATGATCTAAGGTGCTGTCATTTAATATTTTATTTTTAAACCATGTACCTTTATTTGATAGGCAGAACTGAGTGAAAACTAAAAACGCACCCCACAAACTGAAACGTACAGCCAACCCAGGGGAATGTTTGCCACATGTACACAAACACAGAGTGGAGGCACATCATTGAACAACAAATTTTCTGGTCTTTTCCTCTTTGTACTGAAATGTTGTGCTGAATGAAAAAAGTTACAGCGACTGAACTTCTGTCAGTCTGCTGAAGTTTTATGGACTATACTTTGCATGTCATCATTTTCCAAAACAAACCAATAGGTTTCTGCATTCAGAGTTGTACCTGCTGCTTTTTTTCAAAAGAAAAAAGTAGATTTTTTGGCACTACGTTCTTACAGACTGACTCAAGTTATCTGACAACGAGGGAGTCCACACAATAGGTGTACCCAAATAATTCATCATTCATTTAAAATAAACTAAAGAAAACACAAACGCCACACAGGCTTTGAGGCCAGGTGGCGTGGAAGGAAAAACGAGTAGTTCTCCTGAGCCAGCTTTTCTGGCCTGGAGAGCCCGGGTGAGCTGGATCTACTGGTAACTGTTTCTGGTAAGCTGATAATCAGCAAAAGTAGGCCAGGAGTTTCTCAGAGACGTGGGGGCTCTTAAAATTTACAGTGTTACAATATTTTCTACAACATAACTACGCTGTTTTGACCCACATTAGAACTGAACTGCTCTTGATGCACATATAATATCCATATTTTCAAGGTTCACTAATGTTTAGCTGTGATCATAGAGAGGGTAAAAATCGGCGCGCAAAACTGGTTGCAGCTGTTTCCAAGTTGTTTTGATAAATGAAGGGTCTTGATGTAGTGAAAAATGAGATATCTTTATTGGTAAAAATAACCACGACTGAAAAAGAGATTGTGGTTTTGCTACCATTTGGAAGCTGTTGGCAGGTGTTATAAAACAGTTGTTGTTTTGCTCCCTCGCTGCCATGCGACTGGTCCAGAGCGTCGTGAAAGATGATACATTGACAAACAGTGCAGAGATTTTTACACAAAAACACCCATCAGGCTGAATAATGTGTCCAAACATCTGGTGCTCTGAACAAAAGCATGAAGTAAACTGAGCTACTGCTGCAGACTGATTCACCTTTACCGATAAGCACAAAACTAAGATTGTTCATAGTTTGAAGCCAAGGCAAATAAAATGTTGAGCAGTTGCTGCCATACACTTTGCAGCAGAAATCACATCTTCTCTTTCTCACTTGTTAGTTCCAGAGTTAATATGAATGTCTCTGACTCCTACCTAAATGCCTGAAATCACACACCTGGTCAGGCGCTGCTGAATTTTCAGTCTTTTTTTGGTGCTACTGAGTTTCACAGGTTTGTTTTAGTGCAAATGTCAGCATATGAGCAGGCAGGAGTGTGTCAAGCATCAAAGAGGGATGCTGATACAGTCAAAAAAGTATTTTTTTTTATATGGCTAATGTTACATATGTTGTGTCCACAGGCACTATTCAAAAACAAACTGCTAATAGCTAGTTATTAATATTACTAATATTTTCGATTATGACAGAATGTAAATAAATAGAAGCTGGTAATAAAACTAAAGCATGATTATTCCTCAGAACAATGTAAGGTAAAAAAAATAATAGCAAGCGAGATAGATTTCATTGATCTGTGGGGATTCCCTGTATTAGCAGCTGACCTCGGTCACTGAACTGCCGGCAGTAGCTGATAGTGAGAAACTGGGGAATCCCAAATGTCTCAGTAAAGAGCCAGTTTATTTATAGTAACATCAGTTCTAGGCTGCAGCCTTATTGATAAGCCTATGATACCAACTTCTGATTGGCTGAGCATTGTCTAACATGTTGGTCAGGGATGACTTATGGCCAAAAATAGTACAGACTAAGACATCATTGAACAATATTAAAGCCATACCTACTGCTCAGCAATATTGCTCAAATGTAAACAACATGGCTGCATTATGTTTTGCATAATGCACTGATAGTAGTTGTAGTAATATTCCTGTACACATGAAGATGAGTATTATACGATGTAAATACCTTGCAAGTATGCTTTTATCTGGCTTATTGATATGGATTACATAAATAGAAAGGCATTGTGTAGTATACACCCTTGTACAAGAGTGCAGTGTGTACTTTCTCTAATTTGTTTACCATGGAAATTTTTTGTCTGTTCTAGGATATTGTTACCAAAATGTATTTATATAAATGTTAATGATAATCACAGAATATGAATCACCTACAGCATGCCTAAAATGGTTTTGATTTAATGAGTATTGTTAATGCTGAAAACATATGCTTTTTGGAATATGTGTTATATCTCTATTAACCCAGGGGTCACAAAGTCTTTGGATAAAGGTTTGGAGTGAAGACGGCAAATTAGGACAAAATAGTTTTGCAGAAAGTAATAAGATGCCTGCTGACGGTTTTCCTGTTATGACACCGGGCTGTAATGTTCTCCTGACGTATAAATTTATTTTATATTTTCATTAATGGAAAGAGAATATTATCCCCATCGGTGACGGGTCTTGTTTCTACATTCAGGTGTCTAATCCTCAATCTACATAAAATTGTCATCACATTTAAGTATTCATTTTAAGTCTGGAATTGAGACTATAACATTTCCTAAAAAGTAATATTCTGCAGCATGTTTAGTTAGTAAAGAAATATCGTTTAATTTTCAACAAAACTGTAACCGAACGTCTAAAAATTAATCTCTCTGTCAAACTGCAGCTGACATTTTCCAAATTCATCATAGTATGAGCTAATGTGTTTCATATCAGGTATCTGATTGAATCATTGGCAAGATAGTATAGAGTTTTCTATAAAACATTTTTATTCCCAGCTGCATCAGCTAATCACACAGCAAAATCCACTACATGTGTATGCATGCATCGGTTATCATTCGGGTCTTGTTGCATTACTGGAAACCACAGGCAGCTAGTGAGAGTAAAGGTTCCAGTTGACGTCAAGCCTTTTAGGAATTACACACATTTCTCATAGTGTATACACAGTATATACAAGTCACCATGAAAAAAAAACTTGTTGGAATGTCAGATCATGGGTCTGAGTTACAGCGTTGTTTTGCTTCAAAGGTGGGTCATGTTACTCAATCTTAGGAGTCGCTTCTACGTTAATGCTGTTGCAAACACTGCTCCAATTTCGTCTTACTTTTGGGTGGTCAGTCAGCCCACCAGCCAGTTATTCTGCCCTCGCCAAGGTCAAATAGTTGGATTGAGGTCTGGTTTCTTACGCCATATCTCTGACACTGCCTTGTGATTTCGAGGGATTGTGTTATCTCAAATACTTCAGAATCAGGTCTCCATTGCTGGGTCAGGCTGCACAGAAAGTCACAGGGGAGGATCCACTTTCTCTGTCCGTATTTGTTAGTCAGTCTGCTGTCTGCTAACCACCTTGTAAATTCTTGGGGTCAAAAAATGGCAGAAGACCACAGCCTCACCCAAAATTCACCGCAAAATTTTGAGTTTTGCATCTACTTAAGTTGTACAAAACCATTATTTTTCTTGCATGACAAACACATCAAAAAGACAACAAATATTCATAATATACTACATATGTCTGTGAAAACAATAGGATATTTATGGCTTCCAGACAGAATGAATGCAAGATGTAGTTTTATTCATTTTTATACAATGGTTCAAGGCAAGAGAGGCCAACTGCCTTACTGGGAAAACGGTAACTGTAATCTACCTGCAGTATTAGGAATATAATCCCACTCTAAGCACACGGGGGACACGCTTTACACACCGTGATATTTTCTTGTGTTATCTTCAAGTCACCCACAGATCAAACAGACAATTTTGCACACAAGACACAAAAAAAATAACAATTAGCAGAATTCCTGCTTATTATATTCCTTTGTGGAGATTGATTCTTGTCGGAAAGCCTTTTTAGCCCCGACGTTTCAGACAGCATCCTATAATAATCTAATCGTGTCTTTGGCATCTGGTCATTTTTAGAGAAAAGCAAGCAGAGACAATGACTTCACAGGTTCCAAGCGGCAGCACCCTCAAGAACACTCTCAACATAGTAACACTATTAACAGTCATAGCTAATATGCCACCCAGTCCTTTACAATATTAATGAAAAGTGAAGGTGGTGTATTAGCAACAGCTGGGTAAATTTTGCACATTTGGTCAACCAAGGCTTTCTCTGACATGCAAATGTGAAAGCGATGGAGTTCTGCACCTGTTCAAGCTGCTTGTTTTATTAAACTGTGCATGGCTGAAGTTGATGTCTTCGCTCCATCATGGTGGCTTCCTTTTCTAATGTACTAGAGGTTCTGTTCAAATTCTTTTCACCCTACACTCTACCTCATCTGTACTTTACTACATGTTGACCGGGGTGGTCAGTAAATGAAATCTTATCTGTTTAAGGGATAAATCACAAAGTGCTTGTTTTCTTGGTAAAACCAACTGTTTTCACATAATATGAAGATGGTAACTGATCTCAGAGCAGTTGAGGGAGAGCCAGCAGCTTGTCGAGCACGCTTCCATTAGCATGGCCACAGGTTTATCTACTAAGCATATACACAAACAAAAGGCCTTACAGCTTGATAAGTGCAAGTCATTGTTAATGGGACATGGATCCACCCATGAAATCAACCAGCTCTATAAATTTCAGTGGAATCACAGGCAAGCAGAGTCAACTTTGCTTCAGAAACAATAGCCAAATGCTGCCACAAGGTGGCAGTAATTTAAAGGATGGCACAAACATGCCAGAAGCCTTATGACACAGCGCTGTTTGAAGAGACTGATGTCGATCTTTAGACTTTACTAGACAAGGACTGCTTGCCCTGATGGAACGCCACTGAATAAATATTCCCGTTTTGCGGACTTCATTATTCAGTCTTGTCCTAAAGTCCATAAACATCTCTTCTGAACTTTTGGTGTTTTAAAAACTTTGATTGTTAATTGTTATTATTATTATTTTTACCTTGTTGTTGCGCGTTCATTTTAAATTTGCAAATTCAGTCACATTTATGAACAGACAACGAAATGGTGGTTTGATATTCACATTGAATATCAGAAACTCTCAGAGATACTTCCTTAGGAAGTCAACTTAATCTGCTATGAAAATGTTTTTGTGACTGTTATATTGTTTTCTATGGCAGACACTGTGGCTATTTATTTCCTGTGGCTGCATTGCTTCACCAGTGCCCCTGTGTGTGTTTTTTCCCCAGAGCATAGTCTGCACAGGGATGATGAAGTGGTACCCTGACCCTCAACACATCCATTGCATCCAGTCCTGTGAGGTAAGAGTAAAAGCAGCCATGCAGCTCTGAGACATTTGGAGGTCCTGTTTTCTTTTTCCTCCAATTCGCTCATCTGCCCAAAGCCAGCGCAGGTGGAAAACATTGTACCGTCACAAGTGATGGTTTTAATGGAGTAGGAAGAAAACAGTCCACATTTCAAAGAAGTTTTTGTACCATATATTTGGTACATTCTGTGACTCACGGTTGTCTTTGCTGTCAGTGTCAGTGTAATTCTGATACTGACACACTACACTCTAACTCATCCACATTACACACCAGCCATGGCTGAATACAGAAGGAGCTCATTTTGGTTCTACTAGTGCTGAGATATGGACTAATTAATCCTTAAAGCAACCTTAACACCTTTTCTGGCCATAACCGGCAGACCTTTCCAGTAATCTTAAACATGAAGCAAAACATGCTCTATCCCTGTTGTCATCACTGCTCCAGATTCTAGAGCCAGTGTGCGATTTGCTTCATATTCATGATGACAAATCACAGGCAGAAACTGATGTTCTCACACTTTACAAGAATCCTTTTCAAATGTGGCCAAAGAAGCTTGTTTTTCCAGGGGTCCTGGCATTGGCAAATGGTGGATTGCCTGCCAAGGCTAATGGATTATCTGAAAAAGAAAAAGAAATTAATCACTGGCTTATGTTAGATTTAGATTAATTGTTTAGGCTGACTCAAAGCTTTGTTTAAAAACAGTCTACATAATATGAACTGGAACAAAACAATTTTCAAGTGAATTCGTGTATTTTTGCAAAGAATGGGGTAAGCATTATTTATTTGGAAAGCTTTTGTATTTCACTGTACATTTTTTTCTTTTTTACTGGGATACTGTTCATATGCCAGAGGGATAAGAATGTAATACAGTATAAATGCAAAGCATTATTATAAAAAAAAATCTTGTCAGGTGTTCCTCAACCACAGATAAGGCAAAAACAAACCAAAGGAAAACAAGTAGATGAAAACCCAAAAGTTTATTTAAAAGAATCTGAGGTTTCTATAATTACTACACGTGCAAATGCTGTCAAGCTGAAACTGAATCAGCGACACAAACTTGGTCGCTGTGTTGCAGATTTTCTGTGTTGTTGAATTTTTTGATACAGTCATGCCATTTGGTAAAAGGATCTACACATCTCCTATCTATCCCCATCTAGATGCACAGAAATTGGTATTAATGTTATATTAATTCAGAGTCCAGCCCACACCTCACAGATTTGAAACAGAAATTCTTCCACAAATATTGATGTCATTGCTGCAGGATGGCAATTTTTCTGCAAAAATTGCTTTCATAAAGGAAAATAACCAGAATACAGCCAGGTGGCAAACAGTTGAGTCGGCTTCCCTAATGCAAAGACACCACAGACGAGTTATGCTCATTGGTGCAGAGTGACGCAGTCTGTTTGTAACCTGTTGGCATTCTGTCTGCATTTATAAATTAGATGACGGTTATTTGCAAACCTTCATCAGCCATGTGTAGTCTTTTTTTGTCAGTTAGTCTTAGACTGTGTCTAAGCGCTCTGTGGCGTGACTGTAGCCACATGTAGACATGTGCGGCCTGTAGTTTGCATCCTAATTGAAAGTTGGCTTAATGTGCAATATCGCATTCATTTCAGTTCACTAATAATGTAGCAGTGACACTAAATCACCTAAATTCATAAAACCAGAGTTTTTATTTTTGGCGCTCACCTGCTTGGTTCAGAAAAGGCTGGAACTAGTGATGGAACACATAAACTGTTGATGTCTCATGGTATTAAAATATTCGTCCTACCTGCCAGCACTTCATTTTCCCCTTCCACCTTCCCGTGAATGTTGCTAGGCAAAACAGTTGCTTATATCCCACTCCTCTGGGCAACACTGTAAATTATACCAGACCACATGTGCTGCATATGCTCTCATCCAGATGCCATTGCTCCCTCTCTCTCTTACCTTACCCCTGTTTCCACTCTTTCTTAAAACCAGCATAGACATCCCATCAGCCCCTGTAATACTGCCATACTGAGACTGTTCTGTAATGTTTTAGCTCCCTTTCAGTCCCATAAAAGGGTTGCATCACAGACAAAGACCAAGATCATCAGAACAAAGAATGTAGTAAGCGTATATAACAGCAAGCCCGTTAAATGTGTTGACTTACGCATGACTTCAAATGAGGTATTTAGGCACGGAGGACAGAATTCATCTGTTGAAGCCATTTGGTAGATGGTCACAGCACCCATCCACTTCATCACATCATGAAATGCTCTATAGTAGCTTTCTTCCACAGCATGTGTCTGCAGCAGATGACTGGTTCTGCTGGAGGCTTCTTCCTGTTAAAAGGGAGTTTTTTTCCCCCCACTATCACCAAGTGCTTGCTCGTTTTGATTTCAGGGTTTTTCTCTAATTATTGGAGGGTGAAATAAAACTGAATCGAACTGAATACCTGTCGCACTATATAGAACTATGTTTTACAATTTCTGCACCACAAAGACATCCACCACCCAAAGGTACTGTACGTGGAAACGAGAAAGGGGCAAACAATTTTCAGAAAGATGTGGAGTGAGTGAGGCCATGTGAATTAAAGAATGATGCAAACTATTGGTAGGAGATAAAAATATATGATATACTGCTGCTTGACAGCAGAGTGTGCTCTAGAATTCATACCTGTGTTATATAATGTTGTGATAAAGAGCTTGGCTGCTGTGGATGACAGCACACTACTCAGAATAGTTGTGTAAGTAAGGTGTGGGATTGGCTGCTGCTGCTGCTGTTTTTTGTTTCTTTTACAATGATTTGAACGGAGCTGAAGATAATGCACAAACCAGATGACCTTTTAATTACCCATAGGGGACTAAGGTGGATAGCCAATTCTTGCTGTTTTAATATTGTTCCTGGGTCTGTGTGTTTCTTGTGATCATACGATATTTTATGCCTGGAAGGGAATGTAAATACTAATTAACCTCAACATGAGCCCTGGCCTCAAAATTAACCCCATCTGGGCAAAGTGTGGGGTCTACTCGTTTAAACACTTTTCAGCAAGGTGGGATGAGCACGGGAGTGCTGATGAAGCCCAGAATAAAGGTCAGAGCTGGAAATTTCAAATTAAAGCTGCCATTAGGCTAAGCAACTTTGTGTTATGCATGACTGTCTTAGATTATGAAGGTTGTTCAGAGATTTACATACAAGCTGTGATTTTAGTGAAACATCTGGTGCAATTACTGGTAAAGTATTTACTTAGAGACAGAACAATTAAATAGATTTATTTTTGTCCGTGGCCATTTAGTCAGAAAAGGCAAGGGGATTCGTCAAGTAGGGAGTTCTTTGAAGTGAAGAGAAAACTGCAGAAATCTTCTCAGCAGCTGCTCTCTCCCCCTGTGCAGGTTAGGTAAAAGCCTACTGTTAGTCTTTGAAATATCTCCATCAGCTCATCAGAGGAAACCAAAAGTATCTTTGGCACTCAGCACTTATTTTCATATTGTTGGCACGTCAGGCCCTTCAAGCCCTTAAGGTTCAGTGGAAAACATTAAAAAGGCTTTCATCATGACGCGTTTAAGATTCTGTGTAACTTTAATTCCAGAAATTTGCGTGCCACTCCAAAGTTTCTCCAGCAGGACTCCCACACTGGCCAAGGCCCTGCAAAAAAAACAGTTTACAGTAAAAGGTATTCTAAGTAACTTGAGGCATACCTGAACATTCATCAAATTATATCTCTCTGTCTACTTTATTCATCCCATTTGAAGTAAAAGGTCAACTAAATATCAATCCAAACCTTTAGCAGTAAAGGTTGGTCTCTGTCTCGTTACCTGAAAAGGCCAATAAAAGCTCTTACTTTTTCACTGCAGGTTCAGCAGGTCTGTATGCTGGATGTTAATGCTCAGTCACCTCTGCCACACTTTAAATGAATGACATTCTGCTATCCAATAACTACCACACCAAATATTAGCAGACCATCATAGCTATTTAGTACCATAGTTGCTCATATTCACGCCTTAGGTTTATCATTGTACTTTTGTATTGTAGCTTTAGGGGCACGTTGCTTTTTGCTGGGGCGCTATCCTCTAAGGTGCCTTTGGCAGTGGGTACTTATCTTTATTTTTATGATTTGTACCACATGAAGGCCAATTTTGAACTTCTGGTGGCAATTTTATAACTGAATGTAACATTACAAAAATGGACCTTCCAACAAGGTGAAAAATAAGGCTCCCACTGACTTAACTGATATCCCTATGCATTCATAAACCTAGAAATTGATTGGCATTTGTATAGACTTAAAGTCTATCTAGCTCACATCTGCACCAGTGGCTGCCAAGGACAGGTAGAACAAAGTCAGCTCCTAAACTTTAACTACTATTCAATTCAGTTCAGTTCAATTCAATTAAATTCAATTTTATTTATACATCACCAAATCACAACAAACAGTTGGCTTTTTATTGTAAGGTAAAGACCCTACAGTAATTACAGAGTAAACCCAACAATCAAAACAACCCCCTATGAGCAAGCACTTGGTGACAGTGGAAAGGAAAAACTCCCTTTTAACAGGAAGAAACCTCCAGCAGAACCAGGCTCAGGGAGGGGCAGTCATCTACCACGGCAGGTTGGGGCAATCTATGAATAATCTCCTAAACAGGGCAAAAATAATCAGCTCATGTGGTTGCAAATGATCCTGGACATCTGAAATAAGAATGAATTGATACCCGTCACACCAGACTGAAAGGTGAAGGTTGCCCACACTGTAAAAACTTTCACTCAGGCAGAAAGAGAATAACCAAAGATTAATGCGTGTTTCACTGGAGATGGTAAATATGTAAGCCCATGGATGTCATTTTTCTCATTGTGAGAACCCAGAGAAGACCCGACCTTATGTCTCTCCTTATTTGTTTAGCTCTGACTCAGAGTGTAAATTGAGCATCATTCTTATATTCTTATAACATAGCACAAAATGCAAATTATTTAAGTAGATTTGACTTTTGTGGTACGGCACTGGCCTGCCCTGGGCATGATCCTGCTACTGCTGAAGCAGACCATGACAGGTGAAATACAGAATGTTGCTATTAGACGCCATTGGACTTGTGTATAAAAAAGACTCTGCTGCCCCCTTTTGTTGCAGTTCCCTCTTAAGAGCTTATTGAATAGGATGAGATAGAACTTTGTGTGGACAACATAATGCTCTGAGATCAGGTTTTTCCTCCCATACACTGAGGAATATTTAATTGCTGCCCGGCTACTTGTAATGGTGCAGTCTAGGCTGTTTAGCAAAATGCATCTCAATACAATTTTATAATACCTAGGACAGTTTATATTATGTAGTTATCAACAGCAGGGTGCTCATCTTGATAAATAACACCAACAGACCAAGGTAGCCCTTAGAGTTTGTACAATTTTCTGAAAAGGTTTACACTCTAATAAAGGAGCAGCTGCATCTAACAACAAAGACTTTAAGTCTTTTATTCACCATCCATTTAAAACAGAAATGAGAGATGGATTCTAGCCTGGAGACAACTATCACCAAGGCTACCAACACAATATCCTGGCGAGAGTTCTGCTGCAAGAACAAACTTCCAGTTTGGATTCCATTTTTGGAGTCTGGAACTCCAAAAGTAAAATTTTATAAGGAATGGTCCACAGGGACAGGATCAATGTTGAAGTTAGAGATCAAGGGCAGACTAGTTTATTTGAGTATGTTATTCACAAATTTTCACAGGACATTGTTCTGTGGTCACAGAAGCTGATTGTTCTTTTGTCACTTTATCGCTGACAAAATTATAGCTTAGCAAGTGTTTTCCAATCTTTATGTGTCCAAAACACATCATAAGGTGCGCCAAAATTTAAACACAAATCCATTTGTGCTTGTGACATCATTAGTTGTTTGATTTATTGTATTGTAAGAGGAAGACACATTTACTACCCAATTTGTAGCATCTGGACCTACATGGTTTCATGGTGTGTCAATTTGCCTCAGGGGGCACTAGTGTACCTGACACCATTTGCTCTCCATGCTGCCACATGGTGAACCACTGCCTTAATGTCCTCAGAACAATTTTAAGTCTAAATGAGCTTTTCTCCTAACAGGCCACCAGCTGAATGCTTACTCCACTTACACCATCAATAAAGCCATGAAAAGGCCAAAAAAATACTTTAAAAAAAGTGTCACCTTTGATGTCAGAAACCATATTTATTTAGTTGGGATTGTAATTTCTTTATGTTCTGTGTGTCTGTGGTTTACTTAACATACATCAGGAAGTCCTTTGTTGATAAAATTACAGGCCCACTTGTCCACTGAGCTGAATACTCAGCTAGCTTGGCGAGTGGACAGCAATCATCCTCTCTCATTGGTTACCCTGTTTCGTGAGCTTTGTCAGAGTTGCCAGTGACCACACGATGGATCTTCTGGTATGCCAGAATATACAACTTGAATTGGCTCTCGATTATTCAGCATGAGTGTTTATTTTGATTTCTCGATATTTTGTTTCACAGAAATATGTCCCAAACAACTTAATTGTATGACAGTGTGTGCCACTAACGAAAATTCTGTTTTCTGGGAAGCTGCTGAGTCATTTTTTGGCATTCCCGGTGTTTCATGTTGTGCAAGGTAAGAGTCACATTTGGGGAAGCATTATTTCTCCAACCATAACAGTGTTTTGTGTTTGTGACTTGTGTCTAGCCCTTTGGAGGGGATGGCTGGTGTGACACCATCAACAACAGGGCCTACTGCCAGTATGATGGAGGAGACTGCTGCCCATCTACACTCTCCACCAGAAAGGTACACAGACATTTCCAGAGCTACACAAGAAGAGACACAGATTTCAGTCATTTTTATACCATTTTGTTTGTTTTGTTAATAACAGATTTGTAGGAAATATAACTTTCAACACAGTGTTTAGAAAGTCTTATTTAGCTTGCTCCAGCATCTTGCGATGATGGAGCTTCGAAGCAGGCAGATTCTTCCTGTTTACAGTAGTAGAAATCTGTCTCTTCAGGCGTGAGCACGTGCCGCTGTGCAGGAGACTTCTACTAAGCAAACAAACACGGATCCCTGCTACTTTCCCCTCTCTCCTGTTAACAACTGCGCCTATTTAGTCTCCCTCATCTGTATTTTAAACAACCGAGGAGACTCGGGCCTCGTGCTTTTCCACTCAAATTGTAGAGAAGCAGGTTGTCGTCATGCATCTGTTCATGTTCACACCTTGCATATGAAGCAGGGGACCTTGGAACAGACTCGGACATGGACATAATCCAGCAGATGCAAATGAAAATTTCACTGTCAAAAGGTTTCCCAAATGAGTTTCATTTAACTTCATTTCAAACTTCACCTGTGGAGATTGAGTGCGTGATGTTGGCATGGAATAGAAATGCCATTTTAAAGTGAAACTTTGTGTTGGGCCTGCAACGGATACCCAACATGTTCCTCTGTTTGAGGAGCATGTTGGATGTCTTTGTGTTTATTCATCCAAACATATGTTCCCTGGTGACGGCTTGTTCGTGCTCGTTCTGAGATGCAAACGTATCGTATTACACTAATTGCTCTAAATAATTGCTGTATATTGAGTGGCTAAGAGGAATGGTATGAATAATAATGAGCTAGCCCAGGTCAGCCTGTGGTGGAAACCAGGCCACATAAACACATCTTTTTTTCCTATTTTTCTGTGCTTTCATGAGAACTTCTCTCCCTTGTTGACATTTAGGAAGTCGCTTACCCCCCACCACCATCAAATATATGCCATTTGGCTACTGTACAGCCACATATTCATGACACTCATTGAGGGGGCCCTGCCTATTAATTCCTATGGCCTTCAGTTGGCTGAACCTCCGCTGTCTCCTTTATGTCCGCAGCACACCATGACTCACTGGCAGCTCCTTCTTAAATGGAGGAGTTCAGCGAGTCTGCAGCTGCCGTCATAATAAATGAGCTGCCAGACTGCCACTAACTGCTCTTTTACAGGGGAAAGGAGAGTTGGAGGGTATAAGTGTGGGAGCAGCGAGGTGTCTGACGTTCTGCGGTTTCCTCGGCCACTGTAAAACAGCAGCTCAGTGAGCGGGGGTCGTTTCAAGGAAGTGAAATAAACAGCCGTGAGAGTGTGCATCCTGACTGCCACGGCTCCAGCAGGGTGATGGACTGGGGTTTTTTTTTTTTGGTGGGGATGGGGGTGGAGGGGGGTACGAAGGCTGCACATTTCCAGCACTCTCTGGATCTATGGGGCTCGATGTATGCAGGTGTAGGCAATTACAGGTTTTTAACACAGCGTGACCCACATTGCTTATTTTCACTGCCGCCACTCGAGAGAAAAAGCTGGGATGTTTCATGCCAATTTGTTTCAGTTTCAGTTTTATTATTAATCAGATACACAAACAGATGATGAAGCAAGCTGTTCATGTCCGACAACATAACTCACCTGTATCTGAACGACTTCAAATATTTGAATCGATGTTCATATCCATTATTGTCTGGTTTAATCCAGCTGCCTCTTTTTCATGCTGCTCTGGCTGTCCTGAGGAGAGGTGGAAGACTGCGTGATTGGCCAAAAAGGGGAAAGCTCTCAAAGAAAAGATCTGAGCTGCCACATCATGCACTCAAACACTAAAGCGCCCTTTAATTCGTTAACTGGAGCGTGTGTTTTCTGACAAACGAGCAAAGTAGTAAAAGCAGGAAAGTCAGAACAGAAGGAAGACAAAGAAGACGTAATTTTAAAAAAACACGCACACACACACACACGCACGCACGCACGCACACACACACACATGTTTTTTTTTTACATTGTAGGATTACTTTTTCACGAAGGTGTTTCAGTAAGCAGCAGGAGGCAGCTCTCAAACACTGAGGAACAACCGAAAAACTTGGCCTCTGTTTCTGTGGATGAAGCGAAAACAAGCCTATTCTCTGCATCCAAAGCTTGTTAGGCTTTCTTTCTGTCAAGATGAAGCTGTTAGGGAAACATTTAATGGCCGTGCCAGCTTGTCTTAAATAGGACTGCTGGCATTTGAAGTGAAGCCGGCCCGCGCGCAGCACTTTCAGAACCCTCAGAGAAAGTATCACCCTGCGATCAAACGAGTCCAGAAGTGGGTGCAATCAGCAGTGAAGGCTGACAAACTGCTACCTACAACTCTCCCTCTTGCCTCGCTTGCCGTCATCCTCATTTTCTCCCTCTGTCTTCTCCACTTTTCTCTCCCCTGTCTTTCTTTCTCTCAGTCTTCCTCTCACTCCTCCTCTCCAAGAGCGAATGTTTACATTTCTTGCAACAGACTGCTTCACGGGGCACCAGAGTTTATTTTGCAACCTGTGGTGATGGCTCGCTTCCTAGACAAGAGCTGGCAGCGTCTTGTTGTTGATTCTTAACATGTGTTCATTCGTTCACCTCCACGGCGGTGCGCTCCCCCCCCCCCCCCCCCCCCACAAACCCCCCACGGTTTTTTCCCCCCCCCCCCCCCCGAGAAC